>CM031237.1:1019905588-1020153088 GCA_018340775.1 Taxus wallichiana var. yunnanensis
ACCAGCTGTATCCATTTTTTTACAGTAAAGCGCCTGTCCCAGCCGACTCCATCTTCGATGCCGGGGATCCGAGGTTACTCTTTTCTCCTTAATGTTTATTTGTGGTGCCTCCAGTTGCTTCAGATTCTTAGCTTCTGCTTGCTTCAATTCGCTTTCCTTGTCTGCAGAGATCGCGATGAGTGCATGGGATTTGATCCGCAGGTAATGTGATTTATTCTGGATGATCCCTATGGATAGACTCATGCTGAGTCGTTTATGTGACGTACTGGGAGCTTTCAAAGTGAATGTAGGTACATACCGATGTTTTTGCTCTCATTCGCATGTGGGGCCAGGATGGTTTTCACCTTCGCAGATCGAAAGAAGGGCTGATGTGGAGTTTAGCCGAGCACTTATGAGGAGCCATTACCCGTGGTGAGACCGCAGCCTCGCTCCGGTGACCCCGAGCCTCCGTATACTCCGTGAGCTGCCGGCGCAGCTCCGTGAGTCCTAGGCATGGGCGTGCACCTTCGGAGGGGTCACGTAGGGATTGAGAGGCCCCTTGGCCCTTGTGTATTTTGCATTATGTATTCTTTGTATATCCACGGGCTCTTTGACGTTTTGACCATGCTTAGTGCATGATGACATTGTATATAAGCGTTGATCATTTATATATGTGCATTCATTTTGGATCAAAATCTTGGCACTCATGGTTTCCTTTCTATTTCAGATTTCTTTGTATATACTCGATGTATGTTTATATGCTTTTGGAATGTATGAAATGGAGAAGCAGATGATGCAAATGTTTATGTTTCCTTTGTGTATTTCATGATCTTTGATATATGTAGATGTAATGTGATTTTGAATCTTAGCTTCCGTAAGCAATTTTGGATACCTCATGTTTGTTTTACAAAGTGATGAACATAACCAATATGATGAGCAGATAAACTTGCCCCAACTCCTAACTCCATGCAACTAGTAAGATGCGAGGGCTCTTCACCGAGAGCTAGAAAGGGCACAAGATTATGAGGTGTATTTGAAATGATAGCGATGAAAGATGTGGAACAAAGCTTTGGTGGAACCAAATAGGAAACTACAAGGTTACTCCACCCGAGTGACTTCATAGTTTAGAATGCAACTTACTTTGCGGTTTATCTAGACTTAGATCCGTAGATGGCCACATAGTAGACAAAATCTGGGTTTTAGGATTTTAACTCTCTTGGAATTTTGAACATCCGATTCATTCGTTTTTGACTCAAAGTTTGAATTATTTGTTTATGACTTTTAACGTTTGCTTTGTCAAGAGGACCCTGTACTTTGCCCCATGCTACTAGTAAGAAGCGTGGGTTTATCACCGTGAGCAAGGTGTAGGTGAGTAAGGGCATTTCCATCCTTTCCCAACCCTAACGTCACTAGTAAGAGACGCTTGACTCATCACCGAAGGTTGGTGGGCAAGGAAATGTGTAAAATTAAAATTTTCTGTTTAATCACTTGTTGACTTGTTTCTTCGAGTAAAATGTCAGTATGTGCTTATTTCCAAAGAGATGTACATATGGGATAGATGTGACACCCATGAAGCTTCTAGAAGCAGACCATAGTGCAACACACCTATCCTAAGAAGAAATCAAAGTGAGAATAAACTTGCAGATCTTGGTATGGTTACCGTTAAGACTTCGTCATGTCTGACTTTATTTGATAAAAGATTCTGAGATGATTTGATGATATCACGAAAATGGAGAGGTATGATTAAAGAGCTTTATGCCAACAACATCATGAGTTTGTAGTGAATTGCTTTGAGAATAGATTCCTTGATCACAATTTATGTAAGAAACAAGCGGACAAAATGATCTTAATCTATATGAAAATGCAATGTAGGTAATTATACAAGTAGTGCTAGTTGCTTATGCATAGAAACGCTTGAGGTGCAGGGAATTGATTTGTTTCGCCAAATTCCTCACATTCTAGCATACATAAGAGGTAAGCACCATTTCCATAGTCTTCATGATTTCGGTATATGGGCCCAACCATTTGGGCGAGAATTTCTTCCTTCACGCGGTCTTCTTGTCAATCCGGTTTGTCTAGTCTTAGAACTAGATCCCCTTCGTATATATCGCGTCATAGACCTTCTTGTTGTCTCGCGGCACATCCGGTCGACATAGATTCTATGTCAGCTTTGTTGACATCTAACCTAGCTTCATCTAGGCTTTCTAGTTGAGAAAGACGTGCTTCTCTGTAAGCGTCTTCATCCGTAATCCTTGTAATGAAATGCGGAGGCCGGTATTTCGACCTCAAGTGGAGGCGCATGCCCGAATACTAGCGAGAAAGGAGTTGCTCTGTTGGCGTTCTTATTGAGGTTCGGTGGGCCCACAAGGCCGGATATAACTTTAAATGCCAATCTTGTTTGTTTTCTTTTACCATTTTAAGGAGAATGGATTTGGTGTCTTGTTTGTCGCTTGAAGTCCGTCTAGTTGGCTTGGGGTAATACTGAGGAAGCCAGTATGATGGCTTATCTTAAATTTATTGCATAGTTCGTGAACCTCTTCATTCTTAAAAGAAGTTCCATTATCAGAGATAATGATTTGCGGGATACGAGTACCTGCAAATGATTTGCTTCAAATGAACTTGGCGATTACAGAACTAGGTACGGTGGTAAGGGCATGGCCTACCCATTTGGTAAAATATTCGGTGGCCATGATTATGAAATTATGGCCATCTCGTGATGAGAGAGAACTTCCTATTAAGTCCGTGACCCCATGTAGAAAAGGGCCATGGAGTAGCGATTGATTGCAGAGCTTGTGTGGCATATGAATCTCATGGGAGAATTCTCGCTGGCACTTATGACACTGCGTACAAACCGTATCGCGTCATGTTCTAGAGTGGGCGAGAAATAGCCCATTCGGTGTATTTTTTCGGTGGCGGTGGCACACCGAAGTGGCTACACATATTCCACTATGAGATTCATGGAGAATCTTCTTGGATTCTTCGTGTTGACACATCTTAGGAGCATTCCATCGAATGCTTTTCGATAGAAAGCACTTGCTCTATAATGGCGTATTTAGCTACGATAATGCATAACCGCCTTCTTTGTTGCGGTGTAACTCTTACGAGTACGTATGGTCCATGTTATAATTAATGATATCGGTGTACCAAAGACACTCGAGAGATAGAGGTTGAGCTTCGATGTAGTATACGCACTCATCCTGGGAAAGTCTAAATCTACTAAATTGCCTGCATCAATGGGTTGTCACCTAACTAATCTGCGATGATTTGTCCTTTAACCGACTTCGATTTATAAATGTTAATTTGAATTCTCCCATTAAAGTTATAAAACCCAAACCTTTTTAGATAAGGATCCTGTGTGAGGAAAGTTTGTAAGTGGTACTGTTTTTACCATGACCTCGTTTCTTGAATCAACATATAATGTCTTAGCGTTTAGTTGCAGTAAAGACTATGGCGAGACATTCTCATTACCTTGTGTATAGCGTGTTTCATAGTCAAGCGATGTTCGATCGTGAAATAAATCACGCGTTCTCTCTTGTTATCGTCTTCTTGGGCCAACATACAGGCCAGCGAGACATCGGTAGCTCGTGAATATAGAATTAACGGGCGATCTAGCTTAGGTGGCATTAGCGTAGGTGGTGATAAAGGAAGCGCTTAACTGCATCAAAGGCTTCATTGCAGTCTTTGGTCCAATCAATGCTATAGTCTTTCTTGAGTAAATTGTTGATTGGATGAACGGCGAAGCTTAAGTCCAGGGATGAATCTTTGGATTGCACCCAGCTTTCCGAGGAATGACCTGACTCCAGATTCATTTGAAGGTGGAACCATTTCGAGGACGGCCTGATTTTGGTTGGGTCGACATCTATCCCTCGTGACGATATGATATAACCTAGGAGCTTCCCTCCCGTTACACCAAAGACGCATTTTTACGGGTTTAGCGTGACTCCGTATTCTATTAGTGCACGAAAGAATGCGTGGAGTACTTACGGATGGTCACAACGCTTCGCCTTGTAGCAATAAGTCATCAACGTAAGATTCCATGATTTTATGGATTAGATCATGAAATATATATGTCATAGCTCGCTGGTACGTAGCACCGGCGTTCTTGAGACCGAATGGCATAACAGCGTAGCAATAGGTTCCCCAAGGAGTTATAAACGTGGTTTTAGCTTGATCTTGCTTCGGATATTACCGATTTGATTGTATCCCGAGAATCCATCCATGAGAGACAAAAGTTCAAAACCAGTCATTGCATCAACAATAACATCTATGAATGGTAGTGGGAAGTCGTCCTTAGGACATGCTTTGTTGATATCTCAAAAATCTATGCAGATCACGTATCTTTCCATTCTTCTTGAGAATGGGAACGATGTTAGATACCCATTGGGAGTAGTCGGCGGCTTGATGAATCTTTACCCAAGGAGTTTTATTACCTCCTCCTTTACCATGAGAGCTACTTTGGGCTTCATGGGTCTTGATTTTTTTTAATTGGCTTTGCATCCGATTTAGTGACGAGGTTGTGCACATGCAATATGGGGTGTGACTCCGTCATCTCCTTATAATTAAATGCAAATGCCTTCTGATGTTTTTTGAGGATCTGAGTATGTATTTCTACTTCTTCTGGGGTTAACGAGGAACCTAGTTTCAATATTCTCGGTTCATCTTCTGTCCCGATGTTGACATCGATTGTTTCTTCAATCAAAGAGGTGTTACCCTCTTCAAACTCAGGTGGTGCTAGAGGTAAATCCAAATCATCCCCATTTTCTACTGCGTATATGCTAGGTTCTATTTGTGAGGGGAGATCCATCATGGGATTTCCGAAGTGGGAAGACGAGTGTGGTATTAGGGATAAATCTAGCATGTGATAGGAGAGATGTAGTGCTGCATAGGTGTTTAAGTAATCCAAAGTAGCCGCATCACTATCAATACGGTCTAGGACAGTAGATTCACTTTCGCTTGAAAGAGGATTTGTCATTATTTTTATCAATGGTTCATCACGAATGGACACCGTGAACTGGGTATCTTCTAACTCATTGCTTGGAGTAAACGTGATTTGAATTCTTTATTGAATCGGCGAAGATTTTTCTCTCGCGGGATTGCTTCAATGGATATGAAGTTAAATGCCTTGCTTAAATCTAATATGGCTTCTTTGTAAAGCTTTAGTGTTCGGCTTTGGTTTCGTATACTTGGAAACCTGGTTTGTCGCTAATTACCAACGCAAGTCTCCTAAGACTGCGATGTTATCAACACACCAATGCTCTTGGCTAAGGTGAGGCCAAGGAGGAGGGCTTCGTACTCGGCGCCGTTGTTTGTGCATTCAAAGTTTAACTTAAAGGTGAATGGGAGGACTTTCTCTTCGGGCTGAAGTAAGAATTATACTCGCCCCGCTCCATAACGGAATTTAGCTCCGTCGAAATGGAGAGTCCAATACTTAGTCGGGAGTATAGATGTTGGGGCATCTATTTGCTGCGTTTGCACTCTACTTCTACCATGCAGAGGTCCTCTGCTGGAAGGGAACCAACACCTAGGGAATATCCTATGCCTGCTGAATCAAATGGTAAGAACATTGGTGAATCTTGTTCTATTAACTCAACGATTTTTGCAGTAGTCCCTAATGATACCGTTTCTTTAGCTTTATCGTTGGGGGTTGGGGTTGTTTTGGCTATGCTGATAGTTTCAAGATCCGTTGTAGGTACCAACTTCTCCTCTGGTTTTGGGTCAGTGGGTTTATTAAGTTGGTTTGTTGGAAGTTCAAATTCTGAGTGCACACCTGGTCTTTTCTTTAAATCAACTAGGTGCAAATCAAAGGTTTTGATCGCCTTTGGCTACAAATACCTTCCTAGATGCAAGAATCTTACTTCTTGAAATAAAGTAGAAGGATTGCCTTCATTCGGTGTATCCATGGTCGGGTCGAGGATCATATTATAATTAGTTTCCCGATCTATAATATAAAACTCAGTCAGATTGTTTTTGGTCCTAAGGTGACCAGCAAAGATGTATGGTTCCTATCGAAGTGGCTTTAAGGCTATCATAGCCTCTCAACGTATTTGAGTGGTGGAACAGTTTGTTTCCCCATATCCTAGTTTTTGGAGGAAAGAGAAGGGAACTATGTTAACTACGGCCCCATCATCAACCATTGCCCGTTTACGTAGTTATTATAAACCCATACTTGTAAGTGTAAAGGTGGATCACCTCGGCGTGCAATCTCAAGCTATCGTAGGCATTTTACTTATTTTGAATATAAATTCGACATCCTTGTCCAGCTGCCCCAGGAGGGTGGATATCAAAATCTACATGATTTACTTGTGTTTCGGAGGTGGAGTGATGTTAATTAGATGACCTAAACCTAATGCTTCTAAAAAAGAGCTCTGTGAGGAGGAGAGTTCTTTAGTAAATCCAAAATGAAATGTCTGAGAAGGTCTTTGATAGGTCACTAATTAAATCATAGGCACCCACGGGTTTTTCTACTATTTGCACTTTGACTCTTATTTGTTTCTAGCGAGATGACTTGGGGCTCGGTTGAGAGAAATATTCTCGTGTTCTTGTTATAGATTCGATAGGTAGTTCGTCTAATTCTACCAAACCGACTATCTTGGGTCTCGGTTGACTTCTAAGCGTGGCGCAACCGATGGATTTAGTGAAGTCGAGGCTTCGTGATCATTGTTTCTTGTCATTGCACTTTTGTTTGTTCCGGTTGGATTCAGCCTATTACTATCATGATTTGGGAGTGGATCGTTAAAGATCTTGAGAGGAGCATTACGAGGGAAAGCGCCCCTGCGGCGTATTTGGCGGTAGTGACACGGGATCGCAAAAACAAATCATGTGAAGAAGCTGTCTTTGTTCCTCCTGGGAAAGCGTTTGCATGAATTTATTGTAGTCACGACACGTTCTAGTATCATGACTAATTTTGTGGAAACCACAATAAGAATTGGGATTGTAATTCCTGTTTGTTGGTTTGGTGTATATTGTGGCCTAAAATTTGATCAAACATGTTGCCTATTAGGATTAAAATTTTGCATTTGTTGTTTCGGCTTTGGTTTTGATAACCAAATGAGTTTTGGCTTAGCCTTGTATAGGATTTCGCCATTGTTGTTGTTGTTATGGATGGTTAAAATCCATTGTATTGATTATCGGGGTAAAGTTGTTGTTTCATTGGTTGTTTGTTTGTGATGGAGTATTGACAACATTTACCTTCTTAGGCTGGATCGGTTACTCCATCCGTTGTTACACCCCAATTTTTGTTAAGGATTTTGGGTCCTTGGTTGACATTTGTGGTAGTGGGATAATTTGTAGTGTTCGATTGGGGGTGATTAACCTCCGCTTGCTCCATATGTTTTACGGCCACTATCTATTACCGCTTGGTCTATTCAAAGAGCGTTCTCAAGTACTTCATCATAAGTTCTTAGCGGGAACTGGACTTCTTCCTTTACCTCTCTGCTTTGAGAGAATGAAGGAATAAATCACATAGTTCCATCGATCCATATTTGGAGCACTTTATTTGAAGAATAAAGAACGCGTCGCCACCTCTAGATGAAATGGGCGCAGATTCGTTGTGTTCTTGTTTGATGTGCAAGAATTCCCCACGATTCCTGTTCTTAATAGTTTATTCATGTCAAATGCCTTAATGAATTACGACACGAGTTGTTTAAATGAATGGATGGAAGCCTCTGTATTCTATAATACCGCCGAGAGCAATGCCTTCCAAGGTTTTGGGAATATTTTAGCAACAACCCCATCCCAAGGAGTAATTCTCGTATGGTCACAGAAAGCGTAAGCCTTGATATGTGTATTTGGATCTCCTCACCTTTGAACTTGGGTAAATCGGGAAGAGGTCTTGGAAGCATGACGCTTCGTATGGTGAAGTCTAAGGGCTCCTTCAGATACTCGAATAAGTCCCTATCGCATAGGTTTCGACCATTGATGGCGGTTCTTTGAGGAGTGGTGGTGGGATGGGTTGTTGATACGGTGCAACGTATGCGTTGGCGTGGGCATAGGAAGTCCTCTGTGTTTGAACAAACATGCCGGGAGAGGAGAACATGTCTCCTTGTGGTGATTTGGAGTACATGTTTAAGTATGATGGGATATTGTCTAGTAATGGGTTGTTTGATACTAGACCAGGAGAAATAATGTTAGAGATGACAGGCCTTGTTGGCATTTTTTGTGGATACTGAGGAGGCATGCCTAACGTGCCTACTCCTGTGAGAAGATCTACTTGGCCAGGGTGGTATGGAGGATTGGAGTTTCCGCTTGCGTAGGCGAGAATTTTGACTGGCTTGAGCAAGTTCTAACCCTCTCACTTTTTCTACTAACGTTGAAATGACTTCATTTGGTGAAGTCACGGTGCTTTGCCTTAGCGGCGTTTGTTGTATACCCTGGTGTTGTATAGGCATGTGATATCCTGCTATGAACTGATCGCTATCTTGCCAAGTTTCTCCGAGAGTATTTCCTATATGCAGTGGCATAGAGGTGTTTTCTTGAAAAGAGACCTCGGGTTGTATTTGTAGACCTCCTATAGGTGGGTACATGCCCCGGGAGCGTTGTTCACTCCTAGGATAACGTATTGACTGTTCATCATCTAAGACCAGGTATGGGTCAGATTTCCTACTAATTTGTGGTCTAAGTAGCATCTGAGGAGACGAACCAGATTCTCCGTAAACGTCATATTGTTCGAACCTGAAGGCTCTGTTTGTTGCGTTCGAGGGGGTTGATCTAACTCCTCAGTTTGAAAGGATGAGCTATATCTATTTCTGGGAGTTTGTGTTGACAACTGATTAGTTGAATAGTTGTTACCCCATGCGAGAGTGAGGGTGATGATTATGCTGTTGCATTGGGCATAATATGCCTCGAGACCCAAGAGGGGTCTGCCATATGCATCGAATCCCGACATATTCGGGGTATATGAATACATGCAGAATAATGGGAAGGAGCGAAGGTGATTTGTGAAAGAACACGTGATACTATGACTCGAACGAGTAAGTAGGAAGTTTACGTCACTTCACTAATTTTGTTTGTTTCACGTCGGAGTTCACCAATTTTGTATGCGCGGAAGCGTGCAAGCGAGCGTGGGAATCTACAGGAAACTCTTCCGCGCACCCGACCTCTCGAAGTCATGCAAGGGAGACGGCGGGTGGGGATGGAATATGCGTGGGATGCGAGACAAACTAGTTAGGGAATCTAATGTCTTCGATACGCACTAGTGGAATTTACGAATCTAAGGCAAAGAAGGCCCTTTTAACTTAGATGGTGTGATAGATCGATCAGCGAGGATGATGCTTTCAAGGCTCCAATCAATATCGAAGCTCGCGTGATTCGATCTATGGGTTGTGGAATACGTGGGAAATGACACAGGATAGTTTCGTGTATGTCTCCGAGATAAGGTCATATGGTGGATGGTGGAAACAATTGACTCTACGGGACGATTCTCCGCCTAGTCCAGAATTCTCTAGCTTTGTTAGCCGCTATATCTAGTAAGGACAATTGTTCAATGATGATGGGTGGAAGTGGAGTGGATTGGAATACTAGTGTGCATAGGCTAGTGTTTATATCGATTGACTTGTGGATTTGCTAGAAGTTGTGGGACTTGTGGGTCACAACCAGTAGACTCTTGGTTGTTGCGGTCCGTTATGGTCATATACAAAATCAAGTCCACGATTCCTAGTATCCAGTAATCATATGCTTTCGAGCTTCTATGTTTAGGACCAACAACTACTTGATTTTCTCGAGAATATCTCACAGAATTCGTGCAACCTCGGATCCTTAGACTAGTATCTATATCTCGTGAGAGTGTCTCCTACACTGGATGTGGGACCAAAGGATCACAACCAAAGGTTTATTCTCTTTCGAACCCTTCTACAGGTCATGTGAATGTTTGCCTAGGGTAATCTCTAGTTTGGTTGATTTGACCAAAACGTGTGTGCTTGGTCGTCTTCTATGTTTAACCCTCTCAACCGAGAACCGATGGGTTGTAAATTGTTGTTGTTTGGAATACTTGTATTCTCGAGGTTTTGGTCTATGTCAACTATTCTTTGTGTGAGGTTTGGTTGAGGCACGATTGACTCAAATATGTATTCCCAGGCTCCCGAGGTCCGTGATTGTCATAAAAATAAAATGTTAATCTAATCAGAATAAAGCAAATTCTAACTACGTGGAATAAATCTAAAACATATATAACCTCTATTTTTCTAAGAAACCTTTTAAGAATTTAAGGAAAGCAGCTATTTAAACGTATCTAGAAATAACAACTAAATAACAATTTAAAACAAACAAGATAACCGAGTGTAGTTATTTGCCTGTGCGATTTGTAGATTTATTCTAAACAAATGAAATAGCTCATCTATCTGCAAGATTCTCGATCCTACCTCAGAAGTGAGGAGTGAATCATAGTTTCTCAGAAACTATCAATCCTCACAGCTTCCCTGGCAATATCGAGAATAGAATTTACTGAAATGAAGCAATTTAACTATTTTATTTGATATGATTCTAACTAGAACTTTGAAAGTTAAAACCTGGATTCCATGAGAATAGTGGCGAATCCGATGGTGTGTGTGATCTTGTCCCCTCAGTGTGATCTCCTCGTTCTTTCGTGTTCACGTGGATCCAGAAAAGTGTGTAATGCTAGCATCGACAGAAGTAGATATTGGGACAAGGACAGCTCTGGAATGCGCATCAAGATGCGAGTAGGAGAGGGATAACGCAAGAGTACAGAGCTTGGCTTATGCAATTCCTAGCGGGATTTTACTGCGAGTCATGCAACATAAAGCGACCAGAACCTGAAACTATCCTGTTTGAAGAGAAAAACCTGCAACTTTAATGGCTTCCTAAGCTATTCTACTCCAATGGATTGGATAAAACAACAACACTGTTTGCACAAGCTGGATATGTGGCTTACCAACAGCTGAATAATGCTAACTAAGCATGCAAATGAACTGAAACTATGGCTTCTAAACAAGATAACAGACTGAACCACTGAAATGAGGAGATGAGAGCCAAAGATCAGACCTTTGCTTGAGCATAAGCCACTTATTTATAACTCTCCATTCACCCAAAGATCAAAACCAAACAGAACTCTAAAAACCATAAACAATGGCCAAACACTATTCCAGGGGACCAAAAACATAAATGCATGCCCAAGTCGGCAAGGAAAGTTGGTGAAATGTTGATCTTTTACGTGAGTCATGTCAAAACACTTTCTGGAAAACGCGTAAAGGACCGCCGCTCGGCGGGCGCGTAAGAAGACCGCCGCCTATCAGGATAAGGCAGTCCTGGACCACCGCCAGGGCGGCGCGGTTTCAGACCGTAGCGAAGGGCAAAAGGCCAAGAAAAGAGGAAAAAAGGGGAAAACAAAGGGACGTGGGGCTAAGCGGGCATGCGGAATTTTAACACATACTCGAGGGCTTTTCCGGATCCCGAACACCTTGCGAGGAGACTGTATCATCATTGGGGCACTTGTTACTTTGTTCGTAGTAGACAAAGACCTTACAATTTTGGGTACGTCTAATGACCTACAAATAAGATAAACTGAAACGAGATTGATTAGATAGATTTATGGGGGCTACCTAAACAATGTCGGCTCCAAGAAGTGATTAGCTTCCTTGGCAGATGTCAACCCCCATTTTAAAGACAAAAGAGATATAAATGATGGATAATTTGATAGCATGTAGAAACTGAAGAAATACATAATCTAAAAGTGACTGAGATCTGATCTAGATACTAATTTAATTGAAATAACTATAAATTAAATGTTACCTAGTCTGGGTCGATGATGACCCAGACTGTGCAGAGGTAGATCGACGGTGACCAAATCAAATGAAAGGAACCTACAACAAACCTGCAAGCTCTTATGTGGCTGGATATGGATTTAGAAGATGGGTTGCATATGACACCGATTGGATTGATTTGATGCGGATTGGGAAAGGGTCGACGCCTATTGGACCGGATCGATGGTGATAAGACTGGCGGGTCGATGATGACCGGATCGGGTCTACACCAACTAGATCTCGGGTCACGCAAACCGGATCGGGTCTACGCCAACCAGATCTATGTCTACTCGAACTAGATTTGGGTTGGCTCCGAATGTAGAAAAGCGTGATAAGGCCAAGGATGGATGGATGAAAAGGAAACCTACAAACAAACATGAGTCATAAAAGAAGGTTGATGACGAAAATTTGAGTGTTGTTGAGGTCGATCTAAACTTGTAAAAGATTGAACACGAGCAATATAAAGATAATCGATAAAAATGAATAAAGCAATACAAAGATATGATAAGTCTCATGAAAGATGATCGTGAGCGATGCAAGCACGATGAAACAATGTCTGGGAGATCAAAACCATTGCAAGAATGCTCGTGCAAGAAACAAAGTTCATAGGTCGCAAGAGAGCTCGAATGTGTGCATGCATCTAATTATTATGGAGAGAAAAGACTTAGTTTTATAGGTCAATGGCGACCAGGCTGGGTCACCGCCGATTATGGGGAAAGTTTCCCCAAATGGGTTGCTTTTGTGATTTGATCAAGATTTTGTGTATTTAAGAGTTGGAAAAGTTGCTTTAAAGCTTGTAGGCGGGATTGGGTTGTTTAGGGCTATGTAGGAAATAAAGCTAGATAGAATCAAAGCTAGAAAAGTAAGGGGATGTATATTTAGAATTAAAGCATCCTAAATAAAAGGTTTGATTAGGGCATGCGGATGTGGACAATTAATTAATTAATTAAAGAGAATTAATTCATTAATGTGAATTAATAAAGATTAAATGATTAATTAAATAATTAATTAATTAATGTTGATTGATGAGGATTGGATAATGATAGGATAAATGGGCGTTAAGTTAAATAAGGGGGATGAATTAAATAAATATGTGCACGCGAGCGATAAGGATAAAGATACCGAATTTAGGTGTTTACACCAATTAGAATTAATCAAATTAATTATATTCTACCACAACATCCCACTTTGGAATTAATTAAATAAATCCCATCGATTAAATACCTATTTAGAATTAATTAAATTAATTCCTAACACATTCTAGCTAATATAATTAAACATTTATTTATTTAAATGGTTAATTATTTCCTCATAATTTAATACTAATTAAATTAATTTAATTCTACCATGCTCTTGGAATTAATTAAATTAATTACTAATACCTTTTAGTTAATATAATTAAACATTTATTTATTTTAATGGTTAATTATCTCCTCACAATTAAATACTAATTAAATTTAGTTGTTTAATTCCACCTATTCCAATCAACTACACTTCCCTATCCCACTTCACTCCACTTCCAGAAGCCTACAAAGGTGGGGGCAACAATAATGTATGTGCAACCACTTCTCAGATGAATTCAAAGATAATGATTGCCCCTGCAAAGTTGTAACTACACGGACATGGTCATCTTACTATTTTAAGTAATTATAATTATTACATGTGGAGCCAATTCAACCCAAGATCCACTTCTCATGGCCTCATCCTCAGCTATTAAATTATGCCAATTCCTTTACAAATCGATCCATAGAAGCTTTATGCAAATTGTAGCCAACTTCTGCTGAATTTGTTTCCCGCATCCCTGTGTACCCAAGCTCGTAGCATCTGCACTCTTCATTTTGAGAATTGATCAAGAGTACCCACAATCAAACCGATGTCAAGATTTCACAAGCTTCAAGGCTTAACAAATCTACTTGAGGTTTGCAGAGAATAATTTCAAGAGGTATAATTGTTGTGTTTTTATTTACTTCTGCTTTGTTTGTGATTTTTCCTTGCATACAACCTTTATCTATTCTTGTATGGACGAGAAACTTGACCTTTTAAGCATGGTCATTAGTCATTTGTTGATGCACATTTCCAAGCCTCTCTACCATTATGTGGCACACATGAAGTGTCCTTGCACTGTTTGGATCATTTTTTAATCCTTATGTGGAGACCCTTCAGATATTGTCATTATTGTTTCTCCTATTGATACCATTGTCTCCTCTCCTTCCTCATGTGATGACAGCTTTGTCAACACAAACTTGTTTGTTCCCATCCCTGATGATGAGGATCATTATTTTAGTTCTGATGAAGAGAGTATAGATGAGGACTTCTCTCCTCCTCTTGACCACCTTTCAAAGAATGTTGACACTCCTCCCTTCCCATCAGACATCAGATAGTTCATTCCCAGCCTCATACTTTCATTACATCTTCCTCCTTACCACTTCTAGTGTGTGATGAATTTTTCAATCCTCCTTTATATGTTGACGATTCATACATTTCTGACATCTCTCTTCTGCTTGTCAAGAACCCCTCTTTAGATGAGTATGTGTCAGATCTTAGTTGTCTCTTCATAGTGCATACTTTTGATGCAGTACAAGAATTTTTTCATCCTTCTATAGGTGTTTTAGAGAATTCCTTCATATTTTTTGTTTGGGAGTTCCCCGTTTGGAACTCTTATCACTTCCACTTTTTTGAGAGACCATCAATGATCTACCTTTTCTTGGGAATCCTCTTTATACTATTATGGTGATTGTTGTTTTTCCTTCACTTCACTTGGGATTCCTTTCGGCATGTGTTCCTCTCTCATACTCTGATAGTTATACATACGTAACATTACCTTCAGTTCTTGTGCACTCATTTGTTTGACCTATGCCACATTCTAGTGGGCCGAATTTAGATTTCTTCGTATTACTACCTTTAGTTTCCTTCATAGAGTGGGTGGAATTTCAGTACACCATTTATGTTCTTCCTAAGAGTAGAAACATTGTTTGATGCAGATGGACCTTCTTCAATCTACATGTGGAAGACCACATCATCAACACTCTTCTTGGAAACTTCATAGAGTTATAAAATTGATTCGGTGACATAATTCTTTACCAAACCTTTCACTAAAGCCGAGTATCCTTACTTGTATTCTCATCTTAGGTAAAATCCATTATCGCTACCACACATTGACTTTGGTCCTTCTTGTCTTCCTCTCCTCTTGTTGTCATGCAAATGTGCAACAAGGAAATTAATAATTTATGAGCATGACAACTATACCCCTATGTTAATTTTTTCAAGTCCTATTATTCCAAGACACCCCGAGTCTACCCCATTAGTCCAAGTGACCTCGATTAATGTTATCTCATCCACTTAGGTGATTTAGGAAAGTCCATTCATTCCCCTAGTGATTTTAGGAGTTCATTAAAGTTGCAACTGTAAGCTTAAAGGCAAGTTGTGGGAAGGGCTATCACTAGCCTTCCTAGGGCTGGAGTAACCCCATAGAGTGGAGAAGAAGAGCATAAGTTGATGTGGAGGTGATTAAAAGGTCTTGGGACATCATGGAGATGATTCAGGAAGATTTTGGAAGGGTCGGAGATAAGTTGGGGTAGTTTCGCCAAAATTAGGTTCACTGTGCCTAATCGGTGCACAGGAGCCAAAACAACCGTTGAGCTTTAGAAGGTGATTTGGGAGCTCTGGATGGAGTTAGGAGAAAAAAAAAATATCTCAAGAAATATAATTCAATACCTATAATATGGTGAAATCATATTTTTCACAACACTTTGCACATTAGTCAAATCCGAAGGTATTTTTTTTCTCAGGCACAAGTGGAGTACCAAATCAAAATCCTATTTTTAGGGATCAAATGGAATAATAAAGACATTATACCCAACCATTGGATTTAAAAGGACATTTCCAGTCAGGATCATATAAATTTTTGAAAAAGTCCATCGGGAGCTCAAGTTATCATCATCACAAGTTGTCCTCTTGGAGTAAGTTCGAGACTTAGCCAAATTTTGGGAGGACACGTGTCACTCCAAAAGAGCTGGGGATTTTATGTCCCCAACATCCCTAAGGGTAAGGTACATCAACCTTGGAAAAATCACCCAACCCCCATGTGACCTCTGGAACCCCATGACGACCATCAAAGATTGCCGATTAGCCCCGGGTGCAATTTGGAGCTCAAATTCCCCGTCATCATGGATCTCCGCCACGTGTCAGCTCCAGGACCACCATGGAATTTGATGTCCCTCACATCCTCATAGGTAAAGGTTATCAAACCTTAAAAATGTGCCCCCCCTAGGATATTTTTGGTCACCCATGTGACCCGCTTCTAGCCCCTTAGTGCTTTAAAGCTGATTTTGGAGCACTCATTCCCTCGTCTCGGATCGTTGCCACGTGTTGCCTTCTTACTCACCATGGAAATTGATGTCCCTCACATCCCTTTGAGGTGAGGATGTCAGGGAAAAAAAATTCACCCAACTTAAACTCAAAATTTTTTTAAAAAATTTCTAAATTAACTCTAACATCTAACTCACAGCTTCACTCACCGCGTAAAAAGAAACTTTCAGAGAACACCTCATTCACCATTCCACCATTCAAACAACTCAACCACAATAACCATATCCTCAAAAATATAGAAACACAAAGGTCTCTACATAAATATTTATTAGAGAGAATATTTCTCAAGGATCAAAGAATGGAAAAGATCAATGAAGAAATCATTTGAAAATCCTCATTACCATGAAATCAAAATTTGAAGAATATCTTGCAAACCGTGTACACTAATTGAAAAACCATTTGTTGCTAAGTTCTTCACTCTCAAAGGCCATTAAAAATCATATTCAAACCTCCCATTTTCAGCAAGGAATTCACAGCAAATAAATTTCACTTTCGGCTCCACGAAGAACAAAGTTCAATTTCCCATCAAATCGGCAACCGGATTGAAGAGAAATTTCACCAGTGAGACAAGAAGCAAAAACCTATCAGCAATGGATTTATTTCATCATGAATGGAGACAAAAACTAGACCTACAAATTTCAAGCTCCATTAATGGCCACCATGACATAGTAGTGGAAAAAATCAGTGAGCTACCTCTCCACTTCTCAGGGTTCCCAAGTGGGTGAAATCACACAGAAAATTGGAGGGAATGATCGTTGAAAAATCTAGTTTCGCGTGAACTAGTTTTTCATGCCATGAAGTCCCTATTTTTAGGGATATGGAGGGATTGTTTTTTTATTAGAATTCTTCCCTCTTTGAAGAAATTTTCAAATTCTCAAAGATCCGGTGGTGAAATCATCCAAAATTCAGAGGAAAGGTCTCAAAAATCTAGTTTCTCTCAAACTAGTTTTTGCATGATGAAGTTTCCAATTTCTTGAGATATGAAGGACTGATTTTTTTATCATATTCTACCCTAGTAGCTCCATACCCGAAGCTCTTACTAGACATAAATTTTCATTTTTCATTTCTGAGCTTTCTGGAAAGTGAATCATGATGAAAATTGGAGCACGAGTTTGTGACAAAGAGCCGAATCCAAAAAAGTTGTTCCCGTTGCAAACAGAGGTTGTTTTCACCACTTACTAAAAATAGCATATTTTATACTTCCTGCATGCTATAAATGATGAGTCCCACTGAATTACAAGTTTGATCACTCAAGATAATAAAAAAGGGGTAAAATGGAAAGTAAGACAAAAATGACTTCTTCCCAAAATAAAGTCCCCAAATAACAACCTACTAAAAATAGAAATGTGCTAAAAATAGCAATATCTCAAGAACAAGGAGGTTGGAATATGGTAGATGGTTTAGAAGGTGAAACTGGAGCAAGACAAGTGATATGCCCCAGAATAGCAGAGCATAGGCTCATATTCTAAAAATAGAAAGTTTTCATTTCGGAGTGGAAAATTGCATATGACTTTGTTTTCACTCACCTTACTACTTTTTGGACTCCCTTTTGGATAATGAGATGGTTTCATGAGTTGAAAAGGAGGAATGAGAACTTCATGGAGGTCCTGGAAGCATCATCTTGAGAAATGGTTTACAAAAGCAAAGCAAGGCATCGCAAGGCACATCATGTGAATTCATCTTCATCACTTAAGGAACCGAGTGATCCAAAGTGAATTGGTCAGAACGATTTCAATGAGTCAAAGGGTTCATCAACCAAGTTTCAAGGAGGGTCATCGTGGGCATTGTATGTGTTCATCTCAAGCTTGCAAAGTGGTAAACATCATAACAATGTTTCTAAACACTCATTCTATGGTCCAGGATGTCCATGCATCATAGAGTTTGTGGTCATCACTAGATTGGGAAAATGATTCAAATTTATTCAAGGGAGAAATCTTCATCAGTGTAGAAGATCACCAAAGTAGAAATCCTCGCTCAAATTTCATGGCTACATCAAGGCATTCAAAGCATTTCATCATGAGGAGTGTTTTCCCCTCCATCCTTCCCTCTCCTCTCTTTCCCTCTCTACTTTCTCTATCCATTCTAATTCTTCGTTATGTCATCATTGTATTTCATCCTATTCACTTAAGTGACCTATTTTAAATTTGTTAAAAGTATTTTCTCAAAATTATAAGAGAAATACTTAATTCATGGAAAACGAAAGGTCACGAGTGGAATATGGAAATGAAGAGTCATGTGAGGGAGGTGAAAGGACAATTCAGATTGCTATAAATTGTAATGAGCTCTTCATTCCAAAGGTTTGTTCTAATTTTGAAATTCTTCTAGTTGGTTGTATTCTTGTAAATTCATGAGAGAGATTTTTCTCACTTGTGAGTGAAAAGAGTTAGCCACTTTTCCCCTATTCTCAATGTCTTCCATTCTCATACTATGTACAATTTCTGCTTGAGCATCAATACAAGAAGAAGGAGTTTCAAGCCTTTTTTGACTAAGGGGTTTACTGATACTTTGTTTTCATTAAATTCTAATTGTTCTTATTGTTGTTTGAATATTGATTTCTTCCTAACTTTAGTGCATGTGATGAAACTTCTAACTAGTGTGTAGGAATCTGATTTTCTACCTGCAACATTAGTTATCCTACCTCTTTTCTCACTCCCTTTCCCACTCTTAGACAAAGTCTCCCCTAGCAAGAGATTGTTAGCATTTTCGCAAGGTCATGGAGTGCCCCTATTGATCCCCCGATCAAAGGCCACCACAAAATTCTACCTTTTCATGCACATGCATATATGGCAGTTACACATTGGTTAAGAGAGGGACTTAGATCCCATAGCATTGGTGAGAAATCCACAAGTTTTTCCACCCGAAAAATTTTCTCGCCAAAACCCTTTTAGGATTCTCTTCCACCTTCTAAGATGCTTTATATTCCTCCTCCCTCCACCATTGATTATATACTTTTAGGTTCTTCAAATTCCATGGGAGTTCATCAAAAATCATCTTCTAGAGGAGTTGGCTAGTTCTCTTCTTCTCCTCATCTTCTTCTTGTAAAAATATTTTAATTTATACATGGGGACCTTAGCAAGCCTTTAGTTGTCGGGACCCTTATGATACATCTTTCTTAGGTTGTTTAGGGGAGTATTTTATCTCTTGTAAGTGGATGTTTTCCCTTGGTTTCCTCGATTACTTGAGATCCTTATTGTACATGGGTACCTCATCAAGCCTAGTTTTCAGGATCCATTTCCCTTATCCTTTTCTTCTTTTCTAGAAAGATTGTTATTTATACATGGGTATCTTATTAGGATTAGTTTTCGGGGCCCATTGACACATCTTTCTTAGTTATCTAGGGGAGTTCTCTTTCTATTATGAATTTTCATGACATCTACCTCAACTTCAATGAAGGGGGTGTTAGTGTATACAACTTGTTTCTTCATCATTTAGTGTCTTGTCCACTGTAGACACTAAATCAAGCACTTTGGGTATCTATCTAGTCTTGATTGCATATTACTATTCATATGATTCCTAAGTAATAAAAGTATTGATTAACCCATGTCTTTGGCCATATTTTTTTCTTTTTGTTGCCACTTTTGATCTTACACTCTTTCTATCATAGTCTATCTTTTCATACTTTGGCATTTCTCATCTTGGGCACCAGCACCCAATCAGACACCAAGACACTAGCACAAGTGCACCCCCATCCCCTTTGGGCTCTCCCCGACCTATTTTACTATGTTCACATATGTTGGGTCCTTTCTAGCCATTTGGGCATCTTATCTTTTTGGTAGTCGGCGTTTTTGGATTAATTACGAAATTCAAGCAAGGGAATCATATAAGTATAAAGTTATGTAATCATAATAAGGGACCAAACACTAAGCATTAGCTATCACCACCTAGGGTTGCATTCAAAGGCCATTACAAGATCATTCAAACATCCATCTAGCATCTGTATAAGGGCAAGGGACTGCATTTTTGTCATACACTTCATAGGAGAGGAATTTCATTCTTTCATGCACACATTTATCTACATCTAGCTACTTGCTCACTATCAAGTGCGACACACACAAGAGCCACCTAGGGCACGATTTCACACACACAGACATGGAACTACATTGGGTATGAAATGTAGTGCAACACTTAGTCGTAATTTCACTTGTTTGACAAAGGATAATCTCACCCCTCATTTTCATTATGTTTTTTTGGGGTTTAATGTGCATTTGAAGGTTTTGCAGGTCATTTCTTTATTACAAGTTATCAGCAACATCGGAGATCATTGTGAAACATACTAGTGAGAATAAGAAGGATAATGAACATTTCGTGACCTTGTGAAGGACGCCTCTCGAGGGTTTGAGTAATCGTAAGAGATGCCTAAAGTAGCTCTGTGGTGCCCACAGATGCCCCTAACCCATTCTAGACACCCAAGTTCAAGAAAATATCTTTAGTCGCACATTTTTTGAGGCTTTGTGTGACACTTTTCTCTCTTTTTTCATCAATTCATCACTTTCACACAATCTAGATTTGATTGCAAAATCTATTAAGTCATTTTACATCCTCTTTGCAACTAGGGTTTCATACTTTCTAGACTTAATTTACTTGGGTTAAATCTATAATTTATTGCATACTTAATTTACAACGTTGTTACATATTTAGATTAGGCATTTCATTCATTTGTCAATAATTTTACTTAATCATTTTGGTGAAGCCATCGCTTGAATCCACCTTCTTTTTAAGGATCTTATCCTCTTATCACTATGGCTTATTCTTCGGGTGAATTTACTAAGTCCCACCTTAAAGACCTTAATGATCATATCGTTGAGCATCCACATGATCTATACTTTCTTTTATTTGTTGATCATGAAGATGCCACTAATATCATAGAGCTTAATGCTTTCGTCATTATCCCCACCTCCATTTCTACTCAACCACATGCTTCCAATCTTCCACCTACTTCTATTGTTCTTGTTTATATTCTACTCCCACCAACCATTTCACTCCACCTCTTGTTTCCCATACGTGGTAGGTTTCTTCCATTGGCACTCCAAATTTAGCCTCCCTTTACCACGATCTCCAAGTTCAAATCTGAAAATTAAGTAGGATACTTCTCATGTGTCTCCATCTTTAGATTCCACTTTATTACTTCATACTCCATTCGCACCCACCATTTCTGCTTATCTACTTCCTCCTAATTTTTTCACCCCAAGCTTCCCATTTTCAATGGGCATGGTGACCCATAAGAGCATCTCTAAGCATTTCATGTGGCATGTCTAGACTTTGTGTATGATCATATTCTTCTAGGTAAGCTCTTTCCTCATAGTCTTCACAATTATGCAATGTGTTGGTTTAATGACCTACATGTCCACTCGGCAACATATTTTACGCATCTAGAGGATGATTTTCTTTCTCACTTCTCTATCAATACTGGCTCTAAGATATCCTATGCTCAACTCACACAACTTAAACAAGGATCTAATGAACATCTAGTAGATTATGTCTTACGATACAAAAACAACTTGGTTAAGATGTCAAATGTGCTTGTGGACTATGAGCTTCAAGATTTATTCATCCAAAGTCTATTACCCCCTCTACAGGAGAGTGTTATCTTTGAAAAATTTCCATCATTGGATCAATTTTTAACACTCTCAAGCCATGAAAAAAATATCTTATCTATAGGAAAGCTTAAGTATCAGGAACAAGCTTCATCTTCTGTGTGCTTTCAAAGTAAATCAACTTTTTTAAGCCAACTGCCAAACCTATTGAAGCTAAAGTCATTATCAACGATGTATCTAATATTAAATAACTTCAATGGTAGCCATATAAGAACACATACACAAAATTGATTGTCACTCTGCATATTCCACTACCACAACTTATCAAGAGAAATCTTATCACGCTTCCTTCGCCACTCAATTTAGACCCATCTCATCCAAAAGGTCATAATTACAATGATAATCTCATATGTAATTACCATCAATGTGTTCGAAATTATATAGATCAATGTTTCAAACTTTACAATCTCATTCAATATTTGATTGATAATAATGTAATTGAGATTCCAGAACCTATGACTTCTACACCCATCAATGAAAATCATGAGCTCAAAATATTCAACAATCCTCTTCCAAAACATGATAAGCAAGCAACTGAATCTTCAAAAAATCATACATATCATGCAGCCTCGTCCTGCATCGGGGGCTCTCGATTTTCTAGTCACTCATGATGAGGTATCTCCATTGATTATTTCTTTCTTTGATCATGATTATCATGCCACATTCTCTTCTGATCGCTTATACATTAGTGCTTCTATTAGATCAATTCCTATCAATAACACTAGAGTTGATCCATCATGGTGCATCAACGTGTGTTTTATTACACTCCTTGTCACTATTTTCTATCGACTCTCACAAATTTCATATCCAATACCTAAATCATATGGTGTTTTCAAACTTTTGGTCATTGTTGGTCCTCTCACAATGCTTGTGCCTTTTCTTATGGCACCACCAATCAAAGGGTGTGACATGGTCTTAGGTCTCTCCTAGCTCTGTGCAACTTAGGATATCATTTCCATGAAACATTTATGTCTGAAATTCATTCATAATTGTTTCACCATTTTCTTTAAGTTTTTAGACGAAACAGATAAGGGTGTGGGCCAAGGAGGAATACCTGTTGCGATGGTTGGTTTGAAGGTCGTTGTGCACGTTCGACTTCTTGATCCAATATTGACTGTGAGAGATTCCTTTTGGCTAGGAGGAACTACCTAAAATACACAACAAGACCACAAAAAGAGGATTAAATAGCATATGTAATTGGGACATCTAAGCGTATGCTAGATCTAGGAAGTATGATACTTCCTAGAAGGTTGTCAATCCATTGTTTATAAATCAATATAAAATAACTTGAACATGTAAATAAAAGAATCTAGTGCTAGCGTTTTGATTTGGGTGCCTCAAATTACTATCAGTGTCGATCCGATTAAATATTGAAATACTATGTAGGTAAAAGGTTTTGGATTAGGTTATAGGTAGTGCAGGTGGTCTACATGTCACAAACAAAGCCTTGGTAAGGTTGGGTGGGATTTTGGGTTGTTTTGGTGTGATACTTATGTTGCTGGTCTGGAACAATATTATCAGACACGAGATTGAAACCGGTTAAGGTGACTATGTCGTTTTAGGAAGGACCACTACTAGTTTAGGGTGACCGATATTGGTAGGTGTGAAAAGTGTCAAGAAGTCAGGTGGAGGATGTTTGGACTCTCTTCTGTCTTGGAACAAAGAGTTGGAAAGGTCTCTTTGTGGGGGAGGGTGAGGTGATAGGTCCAAAACAAGTGTGGTAATATTCTGAGTGAGGTTTGGGGTAGGCTATGCGTTGAGTTGTTAGGTTGGCTTAATAGTCACAATGACCGATATTGATTAAGTAGACTGATATCATTGTAGGACAGAGACCGACCATGGTTAGTTTTAACCTTAGATTTTGGTGACTGTGGGGAAGCTGGAAGATGTTATAGAACATGTTTTGGGTCCTCTCTATGATTACACAAAGATTTTGGAGGATGTTTATAAGGTCTACGGGGAGGTGGTTTTGGGATAGGATTTTGTGAAGTGTAGGTGGGGTGGTTGATAGAGAGGAAGTTGAGGGATAGATCTAAGTAAGAATAGTGAATAGATGAAAACAAATAAAGAATATAACTACCAGTAACATAGGAGAAACCAACTTACTTGGAGTTCAGATGTATTCTAAATGCCTGTAGTGGTGGAGAGGTGATTGGAGATGTTGGTGATGGTTGATTTGTGGAATGGTGCTCAGTGCTATGGTAGTGCTTCCCAGATGTTATTGTGAATGCAAAATGCCTTCTGATCAGTCTTGGTGCTGGCTATGGCTGTCTAGACATGTGAAAGGGATTTGGTTCTTGCTTGCATGCAGATCTCCTTTGTTCTAAAAATTGAGAATGTGGCCAACCTCTAAACAAGGTTACCAAAATGGATATATGGTAACTAACAAGTTCAGGGTGATTGTCGGTTTAGTGTGTAGTGTCGGTTAAGGCAGAAATCCTAGGTTTACTAAAAATTCTAGATTTTGGCAATCTTTTGGGCCAACTCTGTCTATCTTCATGGATCAAAACAGAATGTTCTATTTTAATGAGTGGGAATGTGGTTAGAGGGAGAATATGCATATGATTTTAGGGTTGCACTAAGTCTTAGTTCATTAAGGTAGGTAGGACTAAGTCTCGATTAGTTATGGTGAGTGAATATTAAGTCCTAATAAAAGGGGAACATGCTAAGAATAGGTTTGTGATGAGGTCTCTAGGTGAGGTGGAAATTAGTTTAATTAGGTAATTAAATAATGAGTATTGTGAGGATGAGTATAACTTTTATTATAAATAATTAAAATAATATTAATGTGGAGTAAAAGGGTCATGGTTAGATGAATATGTTTGAGTTGGCTATTCGAAAAGGGACCAAGGGAGTGTGACCTAATTTTGATGTCTACATTTTGCCCCTTTTTGTTGTGTATCTTGTATTGGTAAGCGATGCTGAAAAAACAAGAAGTGATTGCCCCATGTGTGGATGAAGGTGATTCCCCTCAAACCCAGGCACCGAGGAGGTGTAAGACAGAATCAATGAGTGGTTTGATAAATAGGTAGGTGGTGAAGATAGGTAGGGAAGGGTTTGAGGATTGAGGGAAAGGTTGATGGTTAACTTGGGTAAGAGATAGCATAGACGGGGGTGAAATCAGGGAGTTGGTAATGGAAATCAAATGCATGCACACATATAGATTGCAACATGGTACTAGGTTGAAGAGCTTGAAAAATCTACATCATCCAAGGTCGATAGGTTTATCCAAATAAGGGTGAAGTGAGTTAGGTATCCAAGGTATAGAATATGGTCCTAGAAACACAATGTAGGTAGGTGCAGAAAGTTTAGGTATGTTCCTAAGACACCAAAGGTTAGGTCGGGATAAATGGCATGACAATAGGAAATGTATGGTTGGTAGGCTAAAACAACATAGGTAACAACATCGCAAGGTATAATGAGTGCATAAGGTCAATGGTCATACCAAGTAGGTTGGGTTCAGGAAAATAGGTCATGGCACGGGTAAGGCTAAGGTATAGGTAAAATATCGATTCCTAAGATGCAACAAAGGAATTGTAGGGGTAGGTTGAGCTTGTAGGTATGGTTCAATGGGTGGCCGTAATGATAAAAGGTGTGGTGGGACTAATGGGTGTAGGAAAAAGAAAGCCGAGCAAGGCCAAATAGGTATATGTATGAGGTTGTAGTTATTGTTACTAGATGGAACAATACAGGTATCATCATCGCAAGATGCAATGAGCAAGTGAATTGGAGTGTCCACATAATCAACGGTTGTGCAGGTAGGTGGGGGTAGTGTAGGTTGGAGGCAGGGCCACGTGAGGGACAAAGACATGCCCCAACTGATGGTGAGGTTGGGTGATAAGTAATAAGGTCATGGGGGGAGGTGTAAGGTCAGGGTCAATGGTGGGTTATGTGGAAAAACCTTATGGGCTAGTAGATGTGGTGCATTATGGAGCAAGGGGGTCAAAAAATGATAACCAACACCGGTTATGGTAAACGACGTTTGGTCTAGGGAAACTAATCGCGGTTGACTAGGGCACATGACCGATGTCATTGACTTAAACCGACGTCGGTCAGTTAAGTAGGGGGGTAGGTAAAAAAGTAAAAATCCGTATATTACGAATTCATTTTAACCTGTCTACTTCATAGAAAATGACAAAGTGAATTATTTTAAGCTTTTTTTCGTGAAGAAAAGGACAAGGTGTGGTACTACGCTGAGTTGGAGGTATCTGAGTGGGTGGAGGAGGTAGGTGGATGGGGCCACGAGATCATTTCGAGTGATTGGATTGGTCAAGAGGACCGAGAGTTTGATTGGAGACATGACATCAATGGGTGAGAGGCGGGACATCCAATGAAATATTGGGGAGACCGGACAAAAGAGGAGTGAGGAGGCACCATGCGTGTAGAGGTAGGATTCGATCCATGTGTAGCTTTGAATTAAATTGTTTAGGTAAAAATGTAAAGAATGGGGGGTATCAATTTTTTTGAAAATGTGAATAAAATGAGTGGATTTGGGTATGGGGAAAGGCCACATAGGTGATTTAGGTAATAAAAATAATGTTGGGTGGGTTGGTTGGGTGTTGGGGTAGGTTTTAGGGTTTGTTTTCAAAGTTTTGAAAAATTGGGGGCGTGGGGTTTTGGCTGTGGATCTGAAAATAGAGACCAACATCGGCCAAGAATTGGTGAGGTTAATGTTGTCGGTCGAATAGTAAGTGGCATCGGTCATGGTTAAGTGACCGAAAGTGTCGATCATCATGTAATGGGGTGAGGCTAGGGTGGGAGGGAAAAGAGTGGGTGGAAAATAGGAATGGGTAGAAATGGGGTATAAGAGGGACCTAGAGGAGATGAAGGAGGAAATGTGTTAGGTAAGTGATGTCCTAGGTAAGGTAATATGGGGTTGGGGTAAATGGGTGTAGGGTAGATGATGGGTTAGGGAAGTAGGTATGGAATAGATAGGTGTGTGGCATTTTTGACATGGTTGATTTGTATGGGTGTAGGTATGACATCATCTAATGATGCAGGATAGATTCCCACCATTGTTGGGTGAGATATGACCACCGTGTCACCCATGATGCAAGTGGGGCCACATTCGAGTGGTTGGCCTAGTTGGCATCAAATGGTATAGAAGGATCCGATAGTGGGATCATAGCTTCATTTTCACGCTCATCGATAGATGTGATGCCGTGACCAACACTTTACCTGTACCTACCGAAAGCGAGATGACGATTATGCTAGAGGATGTCTACTAGATATTGCGGTTTACGATTGTTGGTGAGCCAAGCAGTGTATATAGTTTGGTGCCGATGTGGGCTACCCAACATTTATAGGTATGAGGTGGGAGCTACGAGGGTTGCCACTAGTACGGTGGATATAGTAGATTCTGAGGCAAAAATTAGATGATTCAGGTGAATAGAGTACAACTTGATTTGACTAGTCTGTGGGATGTTCCCTCACCATATTGTTAATTTTATCGTCGAGGGATGTGGAGATGCCTTTTCCTCTACCTCACCCTTACGAGATCCAACGAGTCATGCGCAGAGATGTCTGTGGATGACCGATTGATGATGCATTAAGTGACGGAAACGAGATGATGGTATAATAGGGAAAGTTACAAGCGGTACCTCCATAACTAGAGAAGCTTGACTTATATAGTGACAATTTAATGAGATGCACTATAGGGACATGTGAGAACATTGGGAGTACAAATGGCCTCTGCACATGCCAGTAGTTACCTTGATAGAGGGGTGACTATTTTATAAGGAAATCGACAAAACATGCATAGTGGGTCGGGATAGGATGAGGCACACATTTCCACTTTGCAGCACATGTCATTGGAAGGACCCGATTAAGCAAAGCATCACAAGCACATGTAGCCACTTTACTGTGGCTCAGTTGACTACATTACGAGGAAGTCATACTACCCAAGGATAGGTGGTGGTACATGTACCCACACAAGGTCAGAGACATGAGTTACATGCGTAGGGGAATGAGGCTAGTAGCAAACTGGTCTTAGTACATAGGTGGTAGTGAGGCCCATGGCACCTCCATAGATAGTATTGATGGCATGGTTCAAGGATACCTGGGTGAGGCACGATAAAATTATCGAGGATCATCCGATGGTCATAAGGATAGATGTCCCCTCTTATGTAGAGCATGAGCATAGCAGGCCTCAAGTGAGAGGACCGAGTCTCGCACTCATAGTGTATAGAGGTGTAGGGGCGGGACGAGCCGAGAGACAAGGTCGGGAGAGGCTACTAGTTTATGATGAGACCAGAGAGACTGATGAGGGGCCATCGTGAGGTCATATGATGAGGCCTATAGAGGGTCAGAAGAGGTGAGATGTTATCCTGGATGCCACACAGAGTAGAGGAGATAGAGGAGATGGGTGAGACTAACATGGAGGTTATATGATGGGGAGGTTGTTGATATCTAGATGGTGGATGTGTATTCCTTGAAATTGACATAGACGGCTCAGAAGGAAAAATGAAACACATGGAGGTTTGTCTTTTTAGTAATAGGACGCTGCTCTGTGCATAGGCAGTGGAGCGGTTCTAGAACCAAAATGCCATCCCAACCGAGGTGGTTTTTAGGGTCGAGTGGGCCGTAACCGCCACCCATTGGGGTGGTAGGCGGTCTAGCTCTTTCGGATAGAAAACAAAAATATGAAACAAACAACCCAGAATTTGGAAGGTTGTTCATGTCTCTTCTCCTCCATGACCTTTCCCATTCTCCAGTGCATGGGAGGACATGGAAAGGCTATAAATACATGTTTGTAGAAGAGAATAGGATCATCGAAGCATGAAAGCAAGTGAGCAAGAAGTTCTTAGTTTTGGAATTGTGTTTTGTAGAAGAAAGGAGTGTTGAGACAGAGCAAGCAAGTATTTGGGAGGAAGTGTGAGATATTATCTACTTCTCTTTCTTACTTATTATTGTAATTTTGTACTTGTTATTTTGAATTGGCCAATAAAAGTGGGAAGAAAGAGCAATTGCCCTTCCGACTTGGTTTTCCTCCTCTGGAGGTTTCCAGGATAAAATTTGTTGGTGTTTATGAGCTTAAATTCTTTCCTTTCTGTAATTGTGGATTCTAAGCATAAGCATAATTCATTCACTAGCTATCTCTGTCATTTTCTAATAGAAAGTAGAACAACAATGTTTATTTGTGTTTATGTGGATAATTCCAAAGTTGAAGAGTTTACAGATCATTTTGGTATCAGAGCTAACAATTATCAGGATTGTGGTATTCGTTCTTGGATTTGTATGATAGTGATGAGATCTAAAGGTGAAGAGGCTTTACCTTGCGATCAGAAATTTCTACAAAGAAGTGGAAACAGAGAATTCGGGGACAAATGGAGGAAGAGAACTTGGTCCAGTAGAATCGAGATGTTGGAGACCATGATGGATAGGATGTTTAGAAGGAAAGAAGAGCTTGCTGATTTATAGAAGACAACTTCTGTCAAACAAGACTCCATGGACTCAGTGGTTGGGGCTTAGCTGAAAAGTTTGGCATAGGAAGGAGCCACCATGAGGAAAGTTATGGGGAAGAGCATGAAGAAGAGACTTCAAACACAAGAGAAAAGGTAAAATCTGATCATACTCCTTTTAAAGTTGAGACAAAAGTTGATATTAAAAGCTTTGAAGGACAAGTAGATGCGGAGTTGCTTGATAAATGGTTAAAATAGTTAGAAGTCTACTTTAGCATCCATAATGTCACTGAGGCACAGAGGATCACCTTTGCACGTCTCAAAATGGAGGGACACGCTCTGGTTTGGTGGGAAACCCATCTAACCACTTGTGAAAAGAAGAAGCGTCCTATTGTGAAATCTTGGCAAGAATTTAAAGAATTACTTAGAGCTAACTTCTATCCTATTGGCCACAAGACTGACCAAATGATTAAATGGTAGTATTTTAGACAAGGCAGTGGTCAAAGTGTGCAGGACTATACTATGGAGTTTGGAGGACGAGCCATGTTGCTAAACATGGACTTGGAGGATGAGGATATTCTGACTAAGTACTTGGGAGGACTTCACACTCACCTTCGAAGAAAAGTCATCTCCACCAAGCCCAAAGATCTCAACGAGGTGTGTGCAAGCATACTACATAGATGATGAAAAGAAGCAAGGGGAAGCAGAGCAAGGAAAAAAGTTGACAAATCAGCAGAAAAAAGAGTATGGGCAAACAAGTAACAAGGGTAAGTGGAAAGGGAAAGGTAAACAAGCTGCCACTACTTTAAATACTTGTAAAGATCCCAAGAATTTTTGCAAGAACTGTGATATTAATGGTCATACTGATGCTACATGTTGGAAGTTGCATCGGAGTTGCATCCGAAGAACCGAACCAAGGACTCGAAGAAGTCCATGATAGTTGTAAAACAGAAGGGGAGGTGGAAATCGAAGATGACTCTGATGTAGATGAAAGGCTTGGATGCATGGCCACCAACATGGACAACCAGGAAGAGGAGATGAGTAGACTATTCCAGATCAAAATCAGATCAAGAGAACTAAGGTAAATGCTTTGGTTGATACCGGTTCTCAGTCTAACTTGATTTTTGAAGTAGTTGTAAAGAAGCTTGGTCTTGAGACTTATGAGCATCCACACCCTTATCCTTTGGGTTGGGTGAAGAAGGGTGTTGAAATTTAGGTAACAAGAAGATGTAAGGTCAAGTTTGGGATAAATTCCTAGTATATTGATGTTTTGGAAGTTGACGTTATTCCACTTGATGCTTTTGATGTTGTATTTGGGAGTCCTTACTTGTATATCAGGGATGTTATATTTATGAGAAGGAAAACCAGTATAGATGGGTCAAGGATGGGATCAGCTACAACATCTGGGCACACCAAGCGTAAGACACGAGTTACTATGGTGAGTGTTAACCAAGAAAAATGACTTATTCAGGAAAATCATAATCAATTTTGTTTACTTTTGTTAAAGGATAAACAAGATGGGGTAGAAGTTTTAGAGATTTCTAACTAGGGAAAGCATGATTTGGATAGTATTATTCAGTCCTTTTAGGAAGTTTTTCAGGCTCCCAGTGGGTTACCACCAAAATGGGAAGTAGAGCATGAGATTAGCTATTGCCAGAGTCCCCTCTACCGAACATCGGGTTGTATAGGCAATCCTTGCTTGAGAAATCTTGAGTAAAGAAACAACTCAGGAAGAACTACTAGACCAAGGGGTGATACGTCGAGCACCTCACCATGTGGTTCACCTATTGTGATGGTGCCAAAGAAGGATGGTTCTTGGAGAATGTGCATCGACTACCGCGCTTTGAACAAGATCACCATAAAGAACAAATATCCACTTCCCGCATAGATGATCTCTTGGACCAGCTTCAGCATGCCAAATTCTTCATGAAGTTGGATCTCAAGTCGGTTATCACCAAGTTAGAATGAAGGAGGAGGATATATGGAAGACTGCCTTCAAAACAAAATAGGGTTTGTATGAATGGTTAGTACTTCCTTTTGGGTTATGTAATGCACCCGCTACATTTATGAGATTGATGAATGATGTATTGCGGGATTTCATAGATTCATGTGTCATTGTATATCTAGATGATATTTTGATTTTTAGTGCCACATGGGAAGAACATCTAACTCATTTACAACAAGTCTTGCAAGTTCTCAGGGAGAAACAATTGCTTTGTAATATGAAGAAATGTGAATTTTCCAAACAATCACTTGTCTATCTTGGGCACGTGGTTGGAGGAGGAGAGCTATGAGTGGATCTAAAGAAGGTGGAAGCCATCACTAATTTGGCCAACACCAGCAGGAGCCCACAGAGACTAGGAGTTTTGTGGGAGAGAAGATACAAGTACATGCGGAAGTTCATTTCGGGTTTCTCATGATTGCAACACCTCTACACACATAGTGGCCCTGAAAAAGTAAGGGTTTTGATTGGGGTAAGGAACAAGACAAATCCTTTGAGTTATTGAAATACAAGATTAGTCATGCTCCAGTACTTGCTCTTCCTAATTTGCAGTAGCCTTTTGAAGTAGAGACAGATGCAGTGATTACGCCATGGGCGCAGTGTTGCTTTAAGGAGGTAAACCCGTATGTTATCATTATGAAACTTTCACTTGTGAGTTAAAGGATATTCGGTATATGATAAGGAAATGTATGCACTAGTTTAGGCAATTAAAAAATGGAAGCATTATTTGTTGGGTAAAGAAACTATTGTGCACATTGACCACAAACCTCTCAGTATTTGCAAGCAGTCTAAATTGCAGCGATAGGAAAGGCACTACAAATGGATGGGGTTCCTTCAGCAGTTCCATCTGGTGATCAAATACAAGAAGGGTAGTACAAACTTGGTGGTCAGACATGTTGTCTAGGCCACCCACATAGGAGAAGTTTTCTGTTTGGCCACTATCTCTCAGATCGAGCCCTTCACGAAGGAAGCTTACGGAGAGGCATATGCCCGAGGACAAAGACTTTGGGGTGACATTTCAGTAGTTGCAGTCCCAAGGGGCTGAAAGGACGAGGGATTGAAGATTGTTATCTCAAAGACGGGCTGCTCTCGATGGGGAAGCTTTGTGTGCCAAAAGAAGAAAGAATTCTATTGATGAGGGAAGCACATACCTCGAAAGTAGCGGGACATTTCGGTGTTGGTAAGACCCTAGCCCACTTGCAAAGGTACGTGTATTGGCCCAATATGCAAGAAGAAGTATCAAAATTTATACGTGGATGTAAACTTTGTTGTACTAGCAAGCCTAAGACTAGGAAGGAGGGTTTGTATATGCCTTTTCAGTACCTACTCATCGTGGGAGGACATTTCTATGGATTTTGTAGGAGGATTACCTATGTCTAAACATGGCCATGACTATATATATGTTGTTGTTGATAGATTCAGTAAGATGTGTATTCTTATGGCATGTAAAAAGATAGTAAAAGCACATGAGGCAAAGATCTTTTCTTTGCTAATGTATGGGTGCATTTTGGTTTGCCAAAGTCTATTGTTTGACAGGATTCCAGGTTCTTGGGAAGTTTTGGACTACTTTGTGGGACAAGATGGATACAGGAGTTACTGAGGAGCACAACTTTCCATCCACAGACGAGATGGACAGACAGAGGTGGTAAACAAGGACTTTAGTATGAGTTGATCGAGAGGGTATATAACAAATATCCAAGGACTTGGGATGAGTCCTTAGCCTACATTCAACATTCCTATAACCAGGCAGTACACACATCCACTATGAAGTCACCATTTGAAGCATGCTTGGGATATCTACCTACAAATCCGTTGGACATAGTAGTTGGGCAGCAGGATGAGGAGGAGACACGAGACACAGAGGTGACTAGAAAACAAATTCATTGAGAGGATCAGAAAATCCATCTCAAAGTCAAAGAACAACTAGAGAAATCTCAAGCCAAGTACAAAGCTAGGCATGATCAGCATAGGAGAGAACATAAGCTACATGTTGGAGATAGAGTTTGGCTTTACTTGAGCAAGGAGAGATTACAAGGTCAAGCACGAAACTCAAGCCACTACGATATGGGCCCTTCACCATATTGGAGCAGGTTGGAGAAAATGCTTTTCGACTTGACTTGCCACCATTTATGAGGATGTACTCTGTAGTAAATTGTGAGAACTTGCACCTATATGAGCCATCCATGCTAGATGAAGATGAAGGACTACTATTTGCTACCTTCCATTGAGGATTGCATCTTGGACTCACGAGGTGAATTGGAGGAGGATGTAGTGTTGTAGCAGAAGGTCAGAGAGACTAGGAGAGGTCCGCAGGAGTCTTGGCAGATTGGACTGAAAGGAAAGACACCAAGGCAGGCCCGGTGGTACTCAAAGGAGCAAGTGAGGGAATTATTTCCTCATCTACTCCCCCACTAAGCTTTTGTGGGACCAAAAGCCTCCTAAGTAGGGAGGTGTGATCCATAGGGATCCAAAATGAATCTACTTCATCAAAACAATCAGCACGAAGAAGGAAAAATGAAAACATGGAGGTTTTGTCTTTTTAGTAACAGGACCGCCGCTCTGTGTAGAGCGGTGGTTACAGAACCGCCACCCAACCAGGGTGGTGGTCCTAGGACCGCCGGTCTGCATTGGGGGGGTGAGTCTGGCTCTTTCGGACAAGAAAACAAAAATATGAAACAAACAACCCAAAATTTGGAAGGTTGTTTGTGTCTCTTCTCCTCCATGACCTTTCCCATTCTCCAGTGCATGGGAGGACATGGAAAGGCTATAAATACATGTTTGTAGAAGAGAATAGGATCATCGAAGCATGAAAGCAAGTGAGCAAGAAGTTCTTAGTGTTGGAATTGTGTTTTGTAGAAGAAAGGAGTGTTGAGAGCAAAAGCAAGTATTTGGGAGGAAGTGTGAGATATTATCTACTTCTCTTTCATACTTATTGTAAATTTTGTACTTGTTATTTTGAATTGGCCAATAAAAGTGGGAAGAAAGAGCAATTTCCCTTCGACTGGTTTTTCCTCCTCTGGAGGTTTCCAGGATAAAATTGTTGGTGTTTATGTTGGTGTTTATGAGCTTAAATTCTTTTATGAATATGATGAATTAGAGGAATGGGTTGGTAGATTTTAGGCATGATTGAATGTAGGTCATAGGCATGGTTGAGTTTAGGTCATAGGCATGGTTGAGTCGTTTTAAATGTAGGTGTCGATGGTCTGGTCCTGTATAGGATAATCAATAAGTAATGAGGAAGGCGAATGGTAAGAGGTGGTAAAAGAGCCTCTAATTGATAAGAACCCTAATGAGTCTACCATACCCAAGATGGGCTTATGAACGTAAGACCCTAAAGGCGTTGCATAATGGACTATTCTAAGGGTGAAGAAATTCACATGATCATAAAATGTCACAATTGTGGCAAGTCCCTTGAGTAGAGAGAAAACTAGGGTGAAAAAGGCAATGAGGTGAAAGTGGGTGGTTTAGTGTAACTTAGTGTATGACAACATGTTTACTTAGCAAGAAACCCAAGATCAAAAATAGGAAATTCCATGACAAAAATTTCATCATTTTCTTCATTTGTTTATTTTTAATAGACTGATCGATGTGGGAAGTCTATATGGGATGAGTATATTATCTCCTTGAGAAGTCTTCGGAATTGATCGATGCGGGAATTTTTAGATACAATTTTATTGTTTTTTGAATAGGACTTTATATATTTCCTTCAAGGGAAGTTTCTATTTATAGAGGAGAGAGAGAAGAGATTTCCTTTTTGAGGAGTCATATTTTTCTTGGAAGTTTGACTCAAGGAGTTGAATCCCATTTTTTTTTACGTTTAAGTCATGGACAAGACTATAGAGGAAGATTAGGTTCTTGTTTAGAAGACAAAACCATAGTACACTGAGGGTTAACTATGAAAGAGGTGGTTTCAAGTGATGAATGACCATGGGATTCCATCTTTTAAAAAGATGAAAAATTATCCATGAGAATCATGCTATGAGTAGATCCATGTGGTACTCATATTAAAGATAAGGCTAAAAGGTGATGGGTAATCACATGATTCTTGTTTATTCATTGATTATAAAAAATGGGTAATATGGAAGGTGAACAATGCTCAAGGGATGAGCGATCAATTGATAGAAAGTGATATAGGACTTGATGTCAACAATAAAATGGTCGAAGATGAAAGGCATTGAGGGCTCAAGTTGGGTTTACCTTGAGTGAAGATAAACGATAAGCACCTGATCCATAGGCATGGGTAACGATATAGGGTCCAAGCCAATTAGGAGAAAATTTTCCCTTGCTTACTTTTCTCTTCTTTGGTTACATGTTGATTTTCCTTCAGGATACGAGGTCACCGACCTAAAAGGTTCATTCATGGACACATTTTTTGTAGGCATGTTTGATACATTTTTGGTAGATTTGGAGATGGTCAAGAGCATTGAGATAACGTTCATCTAATAACTCAAGTTTCTCCAAACGATCCTGGTAAAAGTCATTATCATTTAGCATGTCTTGTAGTGAGATGTGGAGAGATGGAATCTGGACTTCGAGAGGCAAGACAACCTCGATACCATAGACCTAGAGAAAAGGTGTGGCAGTACAAAGTGTGAATACTAGTGCGATAAGCCCACAAGACAAAAAGGAATGTGTGAATTCCAATCCTTGCTAGTATCGTTAACTACTTTCATAAGAATTTTGTTCAAGGTTTTATTGGTTGATTTTACTTGGCCATTGGTTTGTGGGTAATAAGGTGATGAGAAACTGAGTTGGATGTCAAAAGCATCACATAAATTACGTAGGTTTTGTTTTTGAATTTCTTTTCCATTATCAGTGATGAGATGGTGAGGAACACCAAAGTGACAAATGATGTGATGGTTGATGAATTCACATATTTTCTTGGCTTTTGTAGAAATGAGGGAATGCTTCTACCCATTTAGTGTAATATTCAGTAGTGGTTATAATCCATTGATGACATTGTGAAGAATGGGGATTGATCTCTCCGACAAGATCCAAGCCCCATTGAGAGAAAGGCCAAATGTCTCGTGTGACCTGTAAGGCATGACTAGGTGTGTGATGAATATTAGCATGTTGCTCATTTCACACAACATTTGACATAGTCACAACAATTATGGTTTATGGTTTTCCAATAATAACAAAGGTGAAGAATGCATTTAGTGATAGCTAAACCACTAAAGTGGCCTCCATAAATTCCATCATGAACTTCCTTGATGGTGTAGGGAATTTCAGAACTTGTAAGGCATCGTAAGAGAATACCGTCAAAGCCACGCTTATAAAGGAGACCACCCATGATGACATAGTGAGAGACACTTTTAAGAAAGGCACATTGTCCATTATGAGTGATATCAGAAGGTAGAATGGAAAGGAAAGATAGTCTACAAAATTACTTATACCAAAGGTCACATGGGTCAGGTGTAATGATTCCGATGGATTAGACCTCACGAGGTAAATAAGAGGTGATTGTAACCTTTGTATTGTGACAAAGATTTTAGATTTCGATGGGTGAAGCGGGTATCTGAGAAGCCAAGAGGCCATGGTATCCACAAACTTATTGGTAGAATGGGGGGTGGTTTGAAGTTCGTAATGGTCAAAGGTGGTCAAAAGTATGTCTACGTGATGTTTATACTTTTGAAGTATTTCATTACAACATTGGTATATACCATTGACTTGGTTTATGACCAGCTAGGAATCACCAAAGATATTGATTGACTTAACATCTAAGGCATAATGCACGGAGACCCAATACGAGTGCTTCGTATTTGGTGATATTATTGTATAATCAAAATCTAGTTTGAAAGATAAAGGCATAGGTTCACCATCAAGAGGAATGAGGATAACACTAGCCCCACCCCCATGCTGACACTTGGAGCCATCGAAGAAGAGTGTCATTTGGTAAGTGGTATCGTCAATGAGAGGGTAGCTATGGATTCATCGGGAAATGAAGTTAGAGGGTTGATTCCATGAAAAGGTGCGTTTACTAGTTGGTCAACGATGGTTTGGCCTTTGATAAATTTTGATGGATGAATTTGAGGTCGAGGTCGGAAAGAAGCATAAGCCAACGTGTAACACATTGATGTTGATAGGGTTTGGCGTACATGTAGTGTAGGGGGTCAGTATTGGTAACAACAAAGGTTTTGTGGTTGAGTAGGTAATGGCGGAGTTTGGTGGTGATGAAAACTAAGGCTAAGAAGAGTTTTTCAGCATGGGTGTATCTATTTTTGTAGTCCAAAAGGGTATGAATTATGTAATAAACCACTTGCTCTCTATGTTTCTCGTCATGATGAGCGAGCATGGAACCTAAAGAATGGTCAGTGGTGGAAATGTATAGGTAAAAGGTTGGTCATCCTTAGGAGGAATGAGAACTTGGTGGTTGAAGAAGGTATTTTTTAAGGTGTCAAAGGCCTTTATAGCATTCATCATCCCATTTGAATGAGATGTCCTTCTTGAGGAGATGATGAAATGGTTTGATAGTGGTTAAAGTTGTGAGATAAAAATGAATTGATTGCAACTTACCTTACGCAAGCTTCAAGTTGATCGAGAGATTAGTAGGTGGAGGCATTTCTAGAATATCCTTCACTTTAGCAGGATCAAACTTTTATGCCATGCAAATAAACAATGAAACCTAGGAGTTTTCTGAAAGTACCACAAAGACACACTTCTTAGGTTGAAGGTGAACACAATACTTGATGAGGTGGTCAAAGATGATCTTGAGGACTATCAGGTGTTTGGCCCGATGTTTGGATTTGGAAAGAAGGTCATCTATGTAATATTCCAATATACGATGCATGATGTCATGGAAGATATAATTCATGGCTCGTTGATATGTAGCACTAAGCGTTTTTAAGGCCAAAAGGCATGACTCAATAGTAGAAGGTCCCCAAGGAGTGATGAAGGTAGTTTTGTGTTGATCTTCTAGAGAAAGTAATATTTGATTATAACCGAGAAACCATCCATGAGTGATAGCATTTCATGGCTGGTGGTAAGATCAACTAGTTGGTCAATTCTGGTAGGGGAAAATCATCTTTGGGACAAGCTAGGTTGAGGTCAAGGAAGTCATGCAAAATGCGAGTCCCCTGTTGCCTTTTGTGATAGGAATGATGTTAGAAATCCATTAGGGATAGTCAATGGGTAGGATGAAGGAAACTAAGAGAAGGTGCTAAAGTTCTTCTTTGACTAGAAGAGCAATGTGAGGATGCATTTTTCCTGTAAGCTTTTGTTTGATGGGTTTGGCATTAGGAATGGTTACGATATTATGGACCATAATTTTGGGTCAATACCAGAGCATATCGGCATAGGACCAAGAAAAAGCATTGCTATGGTCCCAGAGGAAAGAGGTAAAAGCTTCATATTCAACAACATCTAAAGATTGACCTATCTTTAGGATGTGTGGGTCATCTTGAGTATTAATGTTGATTTTGATAGTCGATTCATTCAACATGGTTTATGTCTCAAAGAGGGTAACGATTGGTGAATATAAGAATCTTCCACCCATATAGGTGAGGATAGACTCATCATCTTGACATTAAATGACGACATTAAAAGGTGTATCATCATTGATCATGTCGAGGATACAGAGGGAAGAGAAGAAGGAACCTCTCCATTGCATGTTGATAGGTTAGAGGTCCCAGGGAAATTATGTTTATGAAAAAAAAGTTGGGAGGATAGATTTGGGATCTATGGACTTCGTGGGTGAAGGTGGTGACGTTGGTGAATGGGGTGAAGAAGGTTTGTCTTCCTTAATGAGGTCGACGGGCCTTCTTGGAAGGTGATGCAAAATCCAATGCCACTACGATCATTGTGTTTATGGGTGGTACATGAAATGACATTATGATGACCTTGTTTCATAAAAAATTGAAGCCAAAGCCTTTCCATGTGCAATGGTGAAGGAAAGTGTGGGTGAAGTGAAGCGGTTAGTAAGGTATTATAGGTCTAGATGAAAATAGTCATGTTTGGGATGGAGGTTCGGGTGAATAAGTGGCAATATCAAGTCCCCATACGTTAGATTAGTGTGAAGGTGGGGAGGACCATAAGGAAAAACCTTCCTACATGGTAGTCATAACTAGGGTGCTAACGCATAGTTCCCATACTCTTGCGGAGTGAGGAATGTGTCGATATTGTATAGGTGGTACTCCCCAGAGTGAGGCATTGAAAAACACCTTCTAAGGGATTAGTAGTTGATATGTGGGTAGCAGGGGATAGACGACTCACTAGATGATTGGGAAGGAAGGGATGAGTTGGTTGTAGAGAGTGGTCGGCTATGGAAGTACAAGTAGGAATAACATGGTTAGATGTGGGAGAGGTGGTGGTAGCATTGGTGGGTGGGATCATGGGTGAAGGAGAAGTGGGGGTAGTGGCAGATTCCTTGACTAGTACAAGTACATCATTGGGTCGGTACAACATGTTACAAGTTTTAAATGGTGATGGGTTGGTAGGGGATGGTGTAGTTATGTCCTTCATGCTCAAATTTTACGTAGCGATGTAAAGTTGAAGGGACACAACCCATGACGTGAATCCAGGGTCTTCCGAGTAATAGGTTATACTAGAACTCCCCTATAAGACGTAGAATAGTTCGGGACAGTGCGAGGGCCTACGCGAATGTGAAGGATAATAGTGCCAAGGGTGGAGGTGATGGCATTGTTGAAGGAGCACAACATAACTAGGTTATTATGCATATAGTTAGAAGGGATACACATTTGATTATATGTGGGAGGAGATGATGTTAATGCTAGCACCACCATCAATCATGACATCATATGCGTATGTTATCGATATAGATGAAAATGAATAGAGCAGGATCAAGGTCATCTGACTAGAGAGGTACAATCTCCTCATCAGAGAAGTTGAGGGTGGAAACTTGAGGAGTGGTCATGGGGGTAGAAGGAGGAGCTTATTTGGTTAGTGAGGCCACATGGTGAGGGGTGATAATCAAGGCCCAGTGTGGGGTCATTGGGTAGAACTTCAATGGATTGTAAAACCTCGATAAGCACTTGTTTGTGGGATTTAGAAGTTAGACGAGATCATATAAGGACATCTTTAGAGGAGAATGATGTAATTGTTTGATCATTACGTGATGGGTGACCCAATTAGAGATAGGGTATGTGGGTCCATGAGATGGTGATTTTGGGTGTGGGTGCAGATGGTATATTGGGTACAAGGTTGGTTGATGGGTTAGTTACTTTTTATTTTCCTTTGTCTTTCTGAGCATGGGTAGTAATGTGAACCATGTTAATCTGAGGGGAGGTGGATGGAGAGGGTGTGTCATGAAAGGTATAATGACATGAGGGAAAAATCCTAGCGGTGGATAAGAGCCTTGTGAAATGAGTAGGGTGCACTGACATTTGGGTGGTGATTTGGCCAACTCTCTAATACGGACCATGTTGATCTCGAATTTTGGAGGTGGGAAAAATGGTTGTGGGGGTGGAGATATTGATCGTTGAATGGGTAAAGGATGATGATGTATGGTGATAGGTGAAGGTGGAGCATGGTCCTCATCAAGAAGGTCATCATCATCAAAATTTTGTTTAGGAGGAAAAATTGGAGAAGAACGGTCTTCAAAGCCTTACAATTTTGACATCATGTCCTGACACATGATGATAGGCACAAATATTGGTTTCATCAAACCCTTTTGGTTTAGGTTTGAGAGGATCGTAACATTGAAGCAGCGGTAATGTGATGATGGAAGTCTCTAAGATATTGGTTAAAATGTTGGCGTAGGAACCCGCTAACGGATCACAATGGGAAGTGAGTGTGGGTTTGGGTACATGTGTGGATGATTGTGAGGGAAGAGGATTTATAGGAGGGGAATGGGTTAGTCACCTTTGGTTTGATAAGTGGTATGGTTTTATGTTTCTTTGGCATTTGTTTGGGTAAAGGTGGGGTAGAAGGGCTAGTGATGGAAGGTTTGGTTGGTTTGACTACCTTATTGGAGGGTATCAAATTCTTATCTTTACGTTGCACCTTCTTGGGTAAAGGTGACATGGGAGTATCTGGATATAGAAGGGAAAGAATATGGTGGAAGAGGATGTGTTACCCATGGGGAAACCGAATTGCAGTGGAGGTGGTTGGTAGAGGTTGGGTAGATGACATTGGTTGAAGTTGTATAGGAAAGGTTGGGGTTATAGTAATTGGTGGAGGTATAGGTGGAAAGAAGTGTACGGGTGAGGGTGAGGAAGTTTGTTTTTGGGTGAATGAGGTGTAACAAAGGCTCATGAGGCAAGAGTAGGTTGTTTAGCTTTTGACTGGCCTTGGGTATGAGACTGTTTGGTCAAGGTTGATGGATGAGGCCCTAGGATGGACGGAAGGGGGGAAGGTGACAAAGGTGTGGTAGGCGAGACTGGTGTATGCAACCTAGAAGGTTGGGTTTTCCTTTTAGGTGGGGGTAATGTCAGTGCGGGTTTGAGATGACGTGATTAAGTATAATCGACATGTGGGTGAGTAAGGCTTGATGTCAGCATGCTACCCAAAGTAGTGATGGGTCTAGATATACAAGCGAGGGTTAGGTGTGAGTAGACTTTCAAGTTTTGAAATGGTTTTGGTCATGGGTAAAGGTTTGGATGTACGTATAGATGATGAAGAAGAATCCATTTTAATCGGCATGGTTAGTGTAGTTTTGGTTTCAAAAAATACCTTTGGGTAGATCGTGGAAGTATCCTCAGGCAACATTTACATTTGGGTCGAAACGGGGAGCCAAAGACGTCCCCATAGCATGGAATGATCAACATGATCCAAACAATCGAACATTCATGAAAATATGACTATTAAAGAAGAGGATGAGATGGGTTAGGTGGAAATCCTCAGTAAATATATATGTCTCAGAGACAGGGAATTGGCTAGCTTAAGATTATGTAGGTAAAAGAGCCGAGATCATGTCAATAGGGTCTTAGGATGCTAGGGGAAAACTATCCCCAACAAGTAGTGACATGTCTCGAAGAATATCCCATGAGTAATAGAGATAATAGGTGGGTGAGGTATACTTCTCCTTGGTGGAGGAGAAGGTAATGATGATTCTCCATAGATGGGAGAATAACAAGTGTTGACGGCTCAATAGGGCGGGAGGCAGATGATGAAACGACATCGGAAGAAAGTGTGGGTTCCTCTGCGAGAGCAAGGGAGATAAGGGGTCTTCTGTGGGTGGAGGAGTAGAAGGGGTATGATCCTCTATGGGTAGAGGACCCGTGCCAATATTTCCTCAATAGATGAAGTAGGTAGGTTTTGAGGAACATTTGGTACGATATCAAAAACTGCATGGACTTCATAAGGACATTGTTGTCATTGGATGAAGGTTCGTTATTTTGATTAGATGATGGTTTATGATTAGGAAAGATTTTTGAAGATGTGTAAATTTTGATTTCATTGGCGTGTTTGGGCTGTCCACAACAAGGTCTCTATTGTCTATCATCTCTTGAATAATGTTTTTAAAAGTTATGCAGTTACCATCACTATGTCCTTTAACGCGATGATAATTATAGTATTCGTGTTCTTTATACCATGTCGGCATGGGATGGGTAGTATCAAAACCTATATGAGGTTTTATGGGAGGAAGTTTAATGGCTCCAACTTTAAGAAGCTTTTCCAAGACTCGATGAATAGGTCTCTCCAATCGAAGTGTACTTTCGTTGTTCCCAAGCCCGGAGTGAAAGGCCCTGGACAAGATAAATTGTTAGTGCAAAAATCAAGCACCCTCAAATGACCAAAGATGTGAAGTGGTTAAAAGGGGCATTTAGTGTGATTTCAGTAACATTGGATCATCTCTCAAGTGTGGGACTTGCAAACTTGAGATGATTCTCTAGAGAAAGTTGGTTCTTGTTCCTAAACTATCTTCCACGAGCTACTCTAATGCGGGAAAAAACTAAACTATCCTAGTCTAACCATTCCAAGGAACCAGAGAGAGAAAAGAGGGTGAAATAAAAGCATACACTAAAGTGGTGATACACCGAGAGAAGGAAAGGTGTGTGATGCTCTATTGAGGAGGATGAAATAGGGGAGAAAGGAAGATGGGAAGGTCGGATAGAAGTGACATAAACCTGACCCTATTCGATGATCAAAACTCCATGAAACACAACACAATGCACTGAAAATGTGAAATAAATGCACTTAAAATAAATTGTTAGTGCAAAATCACAACACCCCGAATGACCAAAGATGTGAAGTGGTTAAAAGGGGCATTCAAAGTGTGATTTCGTAACATTGGATCATCTCTCAAGCCGTGGGACTTGCAAACTTGAGATGATTGTCAGGAGAGAAAGTTGGTTCTTGTTCCTCAACTATCTTCCACGAGCTACTCTAATGCGGAAAAAACTAAACTATCCTAGTCTAACCATTCCAAGGAACCAGAGAGAAAAACATACACTAAAGTGGTGATACACCAGAGAAGGAAAGGTGTGAGATGCTCTATTGAGGGAGGATGAAATAGGGGAGAAAGGAAGATGGGAAGGTCAGATAGAAGTGACACAAACCCAGACCCTAATCCATGATCAAAACTCCATGAAACACAACACCCTGCACCTGCAAATGTGAAATACATGCACATAAAATAGATTTGAAAGGGAGAGGCACAAAGAGACAACAAAACAATGCAAAGGGTTGAAGAAACACCACAAAACACGTTTTATTGCTCTATATGGGTGCACATACCATTACGTTTCTACTTAAAGGCACAAAAATGCTTGTCCAGGCGTAGGAGAAGTTTTTCAACTCAAAATGGATTCGGGAAACAAATTTGATAGAGTTTCCTATGCCCAGAATAATCTCCTCTTCTCAAATGAGAAGTGTTACAATATATAGAAAGAATAAGAGAGAGAAGAGGGAAAAGTCAAATCATGTTTCAACTACCATGGGATATGCATTGAATCCTACCTTGAAGACTCAACCGCTATCAATCAATGAATTTCTCAAATTCACCCCAAATCTGTCGATTTTGGCTCCCTCTATCTATCTGGTGTATTGAAGAATAATAGCAGATCGAATTGAATCAGATCTGGTAATAGGAGAAATCAGGCTCTGTATTAATGGCCTGGAAGATTTTTTCCCATTTTCACCCACCAACACATATAAAAAATGATATTTAATGTTTCCAAGGCATAGAGGGTGTTGAGACATTTCCAAAAAATCTTCTCCCGCCCAAATCGAGTTCTCGGTCAAAAGATATGGTCATTAGAAATTTTGGGTTGTGGGCACATAATATTTAAATGAGTTTGTCTGTACCGGGTCCATATGGTAGCTCTGCACTCGTTTGAGATTTGAATCCTTGCTTCACTCTTGGAATAGCACCCATGTGACATGTGGCGGCATCCACAGGTTTCCCTATTTCCTTTTTATTCTTCCTGAGTCTTTTCCTTGAGCGAGAGGCACTCTATCCGACCCAAGACACATGGAGGCTTTACGCATGTTTAGAAAGCGCCCTACAGACTTTACCTTTAGAGTAGTGTAGATACGACACGTGAAGACCTCCGTGGGTCTTTGAAATTATTCAATGATCGCCCTCACCTTTTTAGGCTCTGGGACACGTGGAAGGCTCGTACTCATTTGACAACCTACTCAGGGTCCCGCTTTTGAATGTGCATTGTTTGGACACCTGGCGCCTTCCACCCTGCATTACCCGCTTTGGGCCCATTCTCCTTTTGACCTCTGTTGACCATTGGCTATGTGGAGGGTTGGCGCAAGTTTGAGCCTCCACCTTGGGCTCCCATTTTGGAATTGTGTTGAGCTGACACTTGGCACCTTCCGCCTAGTTGAAGACTTTTTCAATGGTCGTGCAACTTTTTGGGGCTCTGGATGCGTGGAGATTTGGCGCTCATTTGAGATTTTCTTTTCAATTGCGCCTTTGAAATGGTTCCGTGATGAAACTTGACACCTTCCGCCACTTGGCCCACCTCTACTTTGACTATTCAAACTACAACTTTGTCCCTACTTTTAAAATCTGGAACACTCGGCGAACCCACGCTTTTTGATTCTCGCCTAGGGTCTCGCTTTTGAATGTGCATTATTTAGACACTTGGTGCCTTCCACCTGCATTCATTACTTATCCGTTTTGGGCCCATTCTCCTTTGACCTCTATTAACTTTGCTCCTCCTTCCCCAAACCTACTATTTCATTTCTTATCCCACCGTAATTTGTTTGTTGGATTTGAGGCACAGATTCACTCGACAGAGCCGTTTCTTGAATTTCTTCTTACACGGGGTCATTTGATCTTTCGTAGGCCCCGCCACTCCATTGTAAAGTCCCTCTACAACCTTGTTTTTCATCCTATAATGTGATCTCACGGGTTTAAGTCATTTCCTTCATAATTTCCTTATGTGCAGGACTTGTCTTGACCAAATTTGTCGGGGGCGAATTTGGGATAACAATTTGGCGACTCACGGGGACATCTACCTGCTAGATGAAGAGACTAGTAGCCTTGAAGTGTCCATTGGGTATGGAGTCACAATTAATGGCTTGGTACTAACCCTTCCTTCAAAATGGACTCCCCAACTGCCTGCACTTTCTATGTTCTACCTGTCCCTAAGCCTACCCGCACGTCTGCACTCTCAATTTTCATAAGAAAATTTTGAAATGGAGTTTTTGAGAGTAGAAAATTGTATTGACCTAGGGATTTCATTTTTCCCTGAATGGTGACTTAAAAACATCCTTTGGTTGCTCTGCATTTGTTTCATTTTTGGAACTAACAACTGCTACAGACATCTATGGATCTTTCTGCCGTGAATACTGAAGAGCCTGGCCTTGGTCTATCCCGAGAATGGATTGTTACAATGTTTTACAGGGCACATTGAACTTTGCAATGACATAACCTTGGAGCAACAAAACACAACAACAATGCTATGTACAAAGAATCAAATCATACATGCCTCAAATGAGACATGCAGAGTGTGCACAAGCACTTTTTCTATTGAAAACAAAATCTACTCCTACTCCTATACTAACCAGAAAGAAAGAAAAGCTTAAACAAAGCCCGCTACAGGTAGGGAGAAATAACTTCCCTTTCTCAAAAGGGGCAGCCATGCAAATGATTTGAAACTGAATATGGTTTCCTGGATGAATAAAAAATTGACTTTAAGCTTGTCCTCCACCCAAATCATCAAGGTATCTACATTAACCAAAAATACCTCCTCAAGCTAATTGGCATTAGACTTCTGGAGATGTTGATGATGAACCTTGGTAATTTGATGCTCATCCTCATGCCCTGAAGTAGGTATGACTAGTTTTTTTCTTCTCCCTTGGCTCCAACGAAGCCAAATATCTGATTGGGCAAGGTATGGTCCTTTGAATCTGCCCATGGTTTTGAACTCTAACTCCAAAAATGGAGTCTTTTTGTGGACCTTCTTGGATGGATGGTGAGAGAGAGATGATGACATCTCCTTGCTTTTTCTCTTCCTTCTCTAGTAAGGAACATGGAATACCATGATATTCCAACCCTGGTTCCAGAGGAATGTTGTGAGACAAAGCTATTGTCTTTGAGTGCCCTCCTTTATTTCCAACGAGCTCATGTGCTTGGAATATGGATGATGTAAGAGAAAATGATGTGATCTCCATGGGATTTTCTCCATCAAAGCAATCCTCCAAGTCAGACAGATAATCTACCTCATTGTTGTCTTGTTGCATGTGTTGAACCTCCTCCATGGTGTCTTCCTAATCTGAAACTTGCTCACCATGGTTTCCCTCTTCCTCAAACATGAAGTTTGAAAGATCAAACTCTTCTTCAACATCAGATCTTGAAGGGGATGAAGTGGAAGGAAGAACTAAAGGTTCTCCTATAGCTTGCTCCACACTTGGAACCTCTAAAACTTTATGGTCCTCCTCCATCATGGGTTCATCAATCAAATCAGGCCCTTGAAATGAAAGCAAAAATATTCAATGATGCCTTCTTTATTGATTGGCCTCAACTCGACTCGATCTCTCCCTACTGCTCCTCTTCAATGGGACTTGTATCTGGTTGTTCTTCCTCTTCAACTGGTTATTATGCGGCTTGGATCAGCTCGATATCCTCTTCGAGACAAAGTGCCATCATGGACACCGCATCCTGGAGTAGCCATACCGCTGATCTTCTTCTTCTTTTTGTTGTTCCTTCTCGTTGCAAACTCGAGTCTCACCACCACTGGCTCTTCAACTTTGACCTCCTCTATTAGTCGACCATCAAGGGATATTTATAAACCCAAATTTGGCAACCCAACTCTTCATATTGTCCTGTCATTTCTTCTATGTTGGGATCCCCTTCTTGTTATTTTCCTTGATTGGATTCTTGAGTCTCTTCCCAACATGGACTTGGGAAAGCAAGAGGAGTGGTAGGTTGGGGTTCAACCACTTCACAATTGTTTGTGGTGGGGAGGAAGTGGAACTTCTTTTTTTTTTTGGAGAGGATGACTGTTTTAAAGGGAAAGGGGGAGAAAGAATTGAAATGGGGTGGAAGACTAGGGAATGGAGAAATGGAATCAACACTTGGGGTAGCAACTGGGAAGCTTGGAAATTGGAGCTTGGGTTGAGATGGTGCTGCTTGAGAAAGAGAAAAATAAAAGCTATGAGATGGTGGACTTACCCATTGACAAGGTTGTCTTAACTCTAGCTCATAAGCCTCGATCTCCTTAGTCCATTGTGCAAGTTGGGGCAACATTTCAACCATGAAGTCTAGCTTCTCCTGAGGGCTGTAATGTCTTGGAAAAGGGCCTTCCCATGGACAAGGTGCCTTGCAACCAATCTTGAATGCCTTCATTTGTGTTATGCCCCTTGATTGAACCATGCCAGCCTCCATTTTTTGAATTTTCTCCAATAAACCAGCATTCTCCACATAGTTGTCACCATTGTATGCGTCCCCTTGTTCTTGATAAGCTCCATGGCCAAAACTGAATTTGACCCTACTCATATGGGTAAGTGTAATGGTCCTGGATTTGATTATAATGCTGATTTGGAGGAGTTTGGAAATGCGTTGGAGGTGGAATGCATTGTTGTAAGTGTGAGTTCCATGAAGGGAATGAAGTCATGATTGCACAACCTCATGGAATGGGAGAAAATGAAAGAGATGGAAGAAGAAAATGGATGAAAATGAGTGGAAATTGATGGAAAAGGTCTGCAACTCAAGAGAATGGTTTTTGACCAGATGGAGTCGCCAAATGTGCTTGCATGTGCCTCAAAAGGTTGAATCCCACCAAGAACACATCAACTTGATGAAATAAAGTGAAGACCTCTTGTCCCACTAGGCGTGCCAAAATTGTTAGTGCAAAATCACAACACCCTCGAATGGCCAAAGATGTGAAGTGGTTAAAATGGGGCATTCGGTGTGATTGCATAACATTGGATCATCTCTCAAGTTGTGGGACTTGCAAACCTGAGATGATCCTCTAGAGAAAGCTGGTTCTTGTTCCTAAAATACCTGCCACAAGCTACTCTAATGCAGGAAAAAAATAAACTATCCTAATCTAACCATTCCAAGGAACTAGAGAGAAAGAGAGGGTGAAAAGAAAATCCTACACTAAAGTGGTGATACACCATAGAAGGAAAGGGTGAGATACTCTGTTGAGGGAGGATGAAACAAGGGAGAAAGGAAGATGGGAAGGTCAGACAGAAGTGACACAAACCAGACCTAATCCATGATCAAAACTCCATGAAACACAACGCCCTACACCTGCAAATGTGAAATACATACACAAAAAAAAGATTTGAAAGGGAGAGGCACGAGAGAGACAACAAAACAATGCAAAGGGTTGAAGAAACACCACAAAACATGTTTTATTGCTCTATATGGGTGCCATGAGACCATTACGTTTACGCTTAAAGGCAAAAAAATTCTTGCCAAGCGTAGGAGAAGGTTTTCAAATCAAAATGGAGTCGTGAAACAAATTTGACAGAGTTTCCCTACGCCCAGAATAATCTCCTCTTCTCAAATGAGAAGTGTTATAATATATAGAAAGAATAAGAGAGAGAAGAGGGAAAAGTTGAATCCTATTTCAACTACCACGGGATATGCATTGAATCCTACCTTGAAGACTCAACCGCTATCAATCAATGCCTTTCTCAAATCCACCCCAAATCTGTCGATTCTGGCTCCCTCTGTCTGTCCAGGCGTATTGAAGAAGAACGGTGGATTGAATCGAATCAGATCGGTCTCCCCTAAACTTTACCTTTAGCATAGATGACACATGGAGACATCTTGCCTTTGGAGATGGTGCGCAATTATAGGCTTAAACCCACTCACTATATGAAACCCTCAATGCTAAGGGTGAAAAGTGCATTGAACTAAATCGGTGTAAATATGTTGTGCTAGTATGTAAACCCTAAATGATGCCCCCTTCTTTGGGGGCGCATGCAACGTCACGATAGGAGAATGCAGCCCCAAAAGAGGGCCAACTGCATGTACGTTGTAACACTAAAAAAGTTCTTAGTAGGAATAAAGGAACGCATGAACGAGAAGGCTAGCCAAAAACAAGTGTAAACATGCATGCATGTAGAAAATAATGTATAAATTAGGAAAACAATGTGTAAGCTACAAAGAAAAGTAATATAAACATGGGAGAAGACAAGTAAGCCACACAAAGTAGGCTGAAAATATGGGACACCACTCATGATGTCGCAAAACATGTAAGGCCATCATGGCCGCAAACAAAAAACAAGTGTGCACACCAAACATAGGACAAGGACTGCAAACAACAACAAACAATGACAGACAATGTAACAAACAAGTACGAAACAAATATCCATGCATAACAAATATTGCACATGAAGCACCCATTAGCATTTTAGAAAGATAACTAGTATGTCAAAAGCATGTATAAACAAGTAATGTAAAGTGCTAAGTATAAAATGAAATAATAACACCTGGAAGAGATGAATGTGGATTCCCCCAGTGACCAATGTAGGAAGGGTAGATTATGAGCATTTGTGCTACATGTAAGAGACATGTATGTGCGATCCCAACTAGAATAAGGCATGAACACACATGTGTGGATGGTATATAATGACATACAAGTAATCAAACTAGCATGTGTAATAAAGTGATCATGAACAACAAAAGTAAGCAAGAGTATAAGCAACCCTAATATGTAACATGTTGTGGATGGATGGAATGGAATTAGAAATAGAGTGATAGGATTCGCGTGCCCCCTGAGTGGATGGAAATGTACATAGTGAGGTTCATTTTTTTTCCCCTCAAGATCAATAATGAACCATAAATGAGAGTGTGTCATTGGGAAATGGTTGAGTAGTGTGTGTTGTGTCTAACGCGTTGTGATGAATGTGTAGGTGTGGTGATGAGATGTGACCTAGCGATGATGTGTGTGTTAACCTTATAGATGAATCCTATATCATGACTAAATGAATGTAAGAAAGATGATTTAGTCTAAACGTATATGACTATAAGATGAATGGATGAGTGATGATTTAACACTAAGCGTATATCACTACAAAATGTAAGGAGGGTGTGGTGATATAACCTAAGGTGTAGACCACTAGAAAATGATAGAATAGGTGACGATTTAGCCTAGAGCATATGTCACTAAGAAATGAATAGTAGGGAGTGGTGATGTAACCTAAGGTGTATACCACTACAAAAAGATAGAATAGGTGACGATTTAGCCTAAAGCGTATGTCACTAGCCTAGGAATGTCGCATGGTGAAAGTTTGAGTAGTAAATGTGTAAGGTCCATTTGATTTGTAAACCCTCGATAGTCGAGTATGGACCAAGGAACTAAAGTGCATCATCGGGTAGTGAGTGCAATGTAGATGATAATGTAGTATATGTAACAATAAAAGTAGACCATGTGATGGGTGGAATGTGTAAATATGCCAATGCAAGATGTAAAATGCAAGGTGAATAGAATGTGTGACTATGTGTGATGTATAGTAATGCAATGTATAGTGTAGCGTGTAATAGATGTAGTGTGGCTAAGAGCGTATAGTATGTAAAATGCAATGCTAGATGTGTAGAATGTGTAAAATGGCATGTATATAGATGGACTAGTAATGTGGTATGTAAGATGATGCTATGTTAGACTCATATATGATGAATACTAGTAGAATATGTGTGAAAATATGTGGTGTAATATGTATGGTATGTAGAAGTATGCAAATATCATGATGTATGAGGTGTAAAGACACAAATGACTAAATGTTGTAGAATGTATAACGTGTAATGTGTAATGAAGTGCAGTGTGTAATGCCTATAGTGCAGTGTGTGGGGTTTACGTGTAGTAATCCCTCAACAGTCAAGTGTGAACCGAAGCACAAGGGTGTGTCATTGGGTAGTGACGGAATAGTGGCTATCTAAACATAGTAATTTGTGAGATGCTTTATGTTGAGTGGATTATTGAGTGGTTTACCTAAAAGGGTGGCAAGGTGATACACCCCACCACCAAGCTTATCAGCAATAATTTATGGGCCCAGCCAATTCGGTTGGAATTTACCTTTTGTGGTGCCTCAACATTTACATTCTTTTGATTTTCTTTCAAGACGAGGTCACCGATGTTGACTTCTCGAGAGTGAGTTTTGTGATTATATGAATTAGCAATACGATACCGATATGCGTGAAGGTGTTCTAACACTTGAATACGATGTGAGTCTAACATTTCAAGTTCATGTAAGCAGTTTTCACGATATTAATTGTCTTTAAGGATTCCTTTGAGATAAATCCACAAAGAAGGTATTTCAATCCCAAGTGGAATAATGGCCTCATCGCCATAAACTAATGAAAAAGGTGTAGCGTTAGTATGTGTACGAACACTAGTACGGTAGGCCCATAGAGCGTAGAATATTGGTTATGCCAATCAGTACCACTAGAGTCAGCAGCCTTTCACAAGATATTTACAATTTTCTTGTTGGTGGATTCAACTTGACCATTGTCTCATGGATAATAAGGTGTGGAAAATGATTGTTTGATTTTGAATTTAGCGCAAAACTTTTTGACGTCTTTATTTTTGAAGCAAGGTCCGTTATCAGAAATTATAGTAGAAGGGACACCAAAATGCATGATAATATGGGTGGTGAGAAAGTTACAAATATCTATACCAGTTTTATTCATAGGGGCCACTTTAAACCACTTAGTAAAGTATTCAGTAGCGGTGATAATGAACTTATGTCTGTCAGTAGATTCAGGATTGATCATACCAATGAGGTCAAAACCCCAAAGAGAAAAAGGCCAAGTAGGTGCAATGGGTTAAAGGTCATACACGGGTGTGTGATGGAGATTGATGTGTTTTTGACATTTTTCACAAGTAGTAGCATTTTCAAGGAAATCTTGTTCCATTGTAGGTCAATAATACCCTTGACGTAAAAGATTTTACGACATAGATTTACCCTAAAAGTGACCACCGCATATCCTGTCATGAATTTGTGATATGGCTGTGGGGATGTATACAAGGGAAAGGCAATAAAGAAGATGACTGTCGATGGCGCGCTTGAACAATTTGGTCCCAACAATAACATAACAAGTAGCCTCATGATGCAATCGGTGAGCTTCATGAGGTTGTAGGGAGTCGGGGATAGTCTACTTATATAAGTAATTATAAATAGGCGTAAACCATTTAGCGGTGTCTTGACTGCATGTAATGGTGCAAGCTGCAAGAGGAAATGTAGAGATAGAAGGGTGTCGTAAATGTGTAATTATGAAAGTGGCTTGTTTTTCGGTGATGTCTTGTGGGATGAGCGATGCGGCACTAGCCATAACATATGTATGATGATTATCTTTACGAGGGATAGTGGTAATAGAGTAAGAGACAAAGGTAGCTAAGAGGTCCTTTACAAGGGTGTTATAGGGAATGATATGATATTCCTTTGTATTGTATGTATTGTTGACCTGATTAATGACTAATTGGGAGTCACTGTGTATGCAAATGTTGTGAATGAGGACCTTTTGAGTGGTAAGCAAGCCTAAGATGAGGTCTTCGTACTTAGTTATGTTGTTCGTGCAAGAAAACCCTAACCAGTAAGTGAAGGGGAGATGACCACCGTGCAAGGTAATGAAAACTACCGCAGCCTGATCACCGGATCAACAATGAGAGCCATCAAAATACATTATCTAAGTATGAAACTTGATGGTGTAAGTGGTGAAATCATCATGAAAGGATTCAGAAATGGGTGATGCATCGAGAGAGGTACGAAAGCTGGTTGATCGGAAATAATATGTCCTTTGATTACTTTTTGTGGTAGGAACTTAAAATCAAATATAGTGAGGAGCATGACCCAATGCGTCAAACGTCATGATAGATGTGTGTGGGAAAGGAGGTAATGTAATGATTCAACCTTGGTTATAATATGTACCTCATTGTTAATAAGATAGTGTCGTAATTTTTCTGCAATAAAGACAAGGCTAAGGCACAATTTTTCAATGTAGCTATAGTTACATTTGTGAGGTAATAAAGTATGAATGATATAATATATGGCTCTTTCACGTTGAGAGTCATCATGTTGAGCCAATAAAGCACCTAAGGCATGGAATGCAACGGAGATATATAACAAGAATGGTCGATCGGCCAAGGGTGGAACCAAAATGTGTGGATTTAGCAAGTATGATTTAATATCATCGAAGGCTTATTGACATTGTTCACCCAAAACAAACTTTGTATCTTTTTCATGAGTCATGTGAATGGTTGAGTCTTATCATCAAGTTGTGTAATGAATCATCGAATAACTTAAATTTTACCTTGTAGTGATCGTAACTGGTGAAGGTTTTGGGGTGGAGGAATATCGATAATGGCCTTTATTTTCTTAGGATCGATCTCAATGCCACATTGAGAGATAACATATACAAGAAGTTTACTGTGTAACTCCAAAAACACATTTTTTTGGATTCAAGTAGACACAATATTGTTGTAATCATTCAAATAATATTTGCAGATCCTTCACATGGGAGGACCATCGGCGATAATTTTCTAAGATGTCTTCTACATAGTCTTCAATGATCTTGTGAATTTAGTCATGGAATATATGTGTCATTACCCTTGGTAAGTGGATCCAGTGTTTTTAAGGCCAAATGACATGATGGTGTAGCAAGATGTACCCCATGATGTGGTGAAGGAAGTTTTTTCTTGGTCATTCAGATTAATCTTGATTTGATTATAACCCACAAAACCATCCATAAAGGAAAGGATATCATATCTAGCTATAGAATCAACAATAGCGTCGATGTGTTGTAAGGGAAAACTATCCTTAGGGAAATCTTTGTTTAAATCAATAAATTCAGTACAATAATGAACCTGAGCATCAGGTTTCATTACCGGTACAATATTAGAGACACATTCAAGATATTTGACAACATGAATAAAACCCGCATCTAGAAGATTTTGAATCTCTACTTTGACTAAGAGGGCTACCTTAGGGTGAATTTTATGACTTTTCTATTGGATCGGTTTGGCACTCGGGTTAAGAAAAATGTTGTGCATCATGAAGGATGTACCAATACCGGGCATATCATTGTAATCCCATGCAAAAATATCTGACAAATCATGAAGGACTTGTTTGATATCCTTTTATTCAGCATGAGTGAGAGACACAACTAGCAAAACTATACGTGGATGCTCAAAAGTTCCTAAGTTGTATAGGATTGTTTCTTCATTTAGAAGAGAAAAATGATCTTCGATATACGGGTCAGTAGGAATAGTGTCAGGTGGGTCGGTGTCATTAGATTCCCCTAAGTAAATTGTATTTGTAAGAGACGAAGGATGAGTCCTCTTATGGCGGAAAGGGGGAAGATTATCATAGGCACCCATGTACTCAAGTAGTGCAATATCAGTATCGAAAGTATCAAGGGTATCCCAAGGAGTAGACACATCATCACTAATGAGTTCGAATGCAACAATAGAACTAAAGGAACATGAAAAGAGGCATAAGCATCTATGGAAGGTAGAGGACGAGGGTGATACCCTAACCCAAACTTATGTGGTTGTGTGGGGAGATCCCAAAGCTCTATGATCTTATGTTCGTGTTGATCTACGTGTGTGTTAGAGAATCCAAAACGATAGAGATATTCATACCCTAAACCATACTTAGAAAAGTTGTGAGTAACATTGGGGGAGGTAGGGCTATCAACAACTTGTTCAATAATTTTTCAATACTTGAAAGGGGATGGATCAACCGATACATCATAAATGGTGCCTTGGTATCATAATTTAAGTCATGCATGTAGTGTGGAGGGGACCATGCATAGCATGGATCCAAGGTCTTCCAAGGAGAATATTATAATTAAGGTCATTAGGCATGACATGACACAGAATATCAATTGTACATGGACCAATAGTGATCGGTAAATTAATAGTACCTAAAACACGCTTGGGGATGTTATCAAAACCACAAATAGAAATGGACGAAGGGGCTAAAGATACTTTCGACATGCCTATATGTTGAAGGAAAGTGATGTTACAAATGTTAAGGCCAGATCCATTATCAACTAATGTGTGTTTGACTCTATTGTGTTAATAAAAACTTGGATATACAAGGGAGGGTCATGTTGTAGTATCTCTTGAGGAGGCAAGTCATATGTTGTGAAATTTATTTGATCCTTATTAAGAGAGAGGGGTGAAGTGAACTTATGGTATACATAGGCGGGAAAGGTATGAGGGGGGATGTAAGTGGTAGACAAGTATTTCTTAAGGTTATTGATACAGTCATGGTGATTCTGTAGATAAGTGTGAATAGAGATGTTCATAATGAGGGGAAAGCAAGATCATAAATGAAAGAAAGATGAAAGTAAGGAATGGATGAAGGACTTATAAGCGTGGACGATCGAGTGAGGTTCACCAAAATGATTAACTAAAATTGACTAACTAACTAGGGTGTAGTAAAGAATAGTTAATCTAATCTAAGAGGACATATAACATAGCAAATAAATGTACTAAGACAATATGTAAATGACATAAGTAATAAAACTAATAAAAATAGAAACCCTAATATGTAAGAGAAAGAAAGGAAAGAACTCAACTGATTCGATGAAGTAGCAGGACCGTGTCGCATATGAGACTACAAAAATCAAAACCAAGAATGAGTGTGCAAGAGTTTCAAAAATGATGGAGTTGGAGGATCTAGCTAGAGTGGAGTGCCTGGAGGAGGTCTGGGCACTTACGGGTGCTCTAGTCTACAGTTTGGGCACCTTGGTTTTGCAAAAGCTTTGAATCTGGTCTTCACAGGGCCAAAAGGTAATCTACAATGTTTGCTTCCTATCACATCAATTTGTCATACTGTGTTAGATGTCACCAATGACTCAAGATGGAAGAAAGACCTGCAAGACCCCAAAACAAACATCAAACCCTAAAAAATAAAAATACATATGAAGGGGTTAGACTATCCTTATTGCCACAATGGTGGACTTACTAACTAAGTGTTGCACTACATCTCAGACCGATGTAGTTCTATGTGCAAGTGTGTGTGAACATGCCCTAGGTTTCTCTTGTGCTAGTTGCACTTTGTGAAGTAGTGAACAATAACTATGTGTAGAAAATATAATAGAATGTGTGTATGGAATAGAATATGAAATAGTCCCCCCTATGAAGTGTGATACATATTTCCTAGCCTTGTGCCTTGATGATAGAGCTATGTGGATGCAAGTGATATCAATGTAATAGATGGATGCAACTCTAGATGGATTGATAGTAGTAAGTGATGTTAGGTCCCTCATTATGGTCTCATAACTTTATATTTATAGGGTTCTCTTTGTCTAATTTTGTAATTAACTCCGAAAAGGTCAACCATAAGAAAGATAAAGATGTAAAATGGATAGAAAGATCCCAAAAAGTGGTGGGAAAACTCTAGAAGGATCGAGGCACCCACGGGTGCCCCAGTACAAATCTAGACACCCCAGCCAAGGATAAAATAACACGGGTTGAAAAAATATGACTGGGCATAAGGGTATTAGAGGTTCATCATGATGAAATAAAATTAAATAAAGTAGCCGTAGGATGGGGGCTAATTATTACTTTTTCCCTCAAGAATCTTCTAAATAATAGTATGATATCGGGATAAATAAATTTCTAAAGTGCATGATTTTGTGAGCACAAATTGCTTACTCCTTGCACCTTAAAAACCCTTTGTTACATAGATTGTCCCTAAACCTCCAAACCTTCCATCAAAATTCCTAATTCACTTCCAACATTTTCATAGCTCTTTAATACCAGCTCCAGATGAATTTGGTCTTTGAGATCCTTCCCTTAGAGTGCACACTTGCCCTATAATGGCCAAAATGATTCTTTTTAGGCCTACTGAGAAACTAGTCATTGGAAGAACTTCACGATATGATATGAATGACCTTTTCATAACATTACAAACAATAGGTCAAGATTATTCAAAATATAGGAATAACTTAAAAAATATGAATGAGCATGAAACAAAAGACAACTGATCCAGAGAGGGGTTTGGGAAGGCTTAGGAGAATTTTTTTACATTTGGGTCTAGTTGTCATGCTTGAAAGTTTGAAATTTTTATACAACACATTTGCATGAAAATAGTGACATAAAATAATTTTCCCAATGAAGAAATAAAATACACTTAAGTGAAGAAGATAATAATAAATTATTATTTCTATCCATGGAGGTTTCTTTGCATGATTCACTTGAGTACTTTCACCTTTATCACTTATAACCTTGAATTCCATAATGATCTCAAATACATCATTCTCCTTCAAGATGAGAGTGTTTCCCAAAAATATATCCAATATTATGAAGCATATGAAATCATCAACACACTTGAGGACCAATATTATGTGTTGAATTGAAATGGATAATCTGATTTGCTTGATACAAGCCATTATAGTGAAATATTTCTTTGATGGGAGTTTGGTTTCCACTAGTCATCCTTACCTCAATATTTATGAAGTTTGTATGATTAAATTTTCAATCACCAATAGTAATATTATCATGAATAATCTTTAAAAAATTTGTTCCATGGTGAAGAGGTTGTGTACAAATTTTGATCAATATTCGATGAGTGTAACTTGAACTATGAGAAAAACAAACTCTCAGAAGGAAGGCAAAAACATCACGTGAGAAATGATTCTCAAGAAACTTGTATGAAACTTTTGATATCATGAATTTTACACAATAATAATCCTTACATAATTATATTTCTAATGTTTCAATTGATTTGCAAATTAGAGTTGGAATACAAAATTTATATCAAAATAAATTTGGTTCCCGAGGTCCATATCAGGTGCACTTTTGTGAACTAATGACTTCCCAAAAGTTCACTTGGGAGTGATTTTAGGAAAAAAATTAAGCTATAAAGTACATTCATAATGCCATTTAAGAGCCTTTTCATCCCAAAAGCATGCCTAGAGCATGACTTGATCACAAACAAATGCATAACAATGCATAATACAGACTCCATAATCTCAGGGTGGTTTATGATCAATGCCTTATCCATTGGGAAATAGGTTCAAACTCAACACAATGACACAATGGACCACTTTCTTAAACTACATTTATTGAACACACACACACACACAATAACACAAGATAACATAAATAGAAGCAATTCAAAAATAGAAAAATCAAGCTATATACATGTGGAAGGATAGGAATATGCAAGTTTATACAAACCAAACAAGATTCTAAGAGAAATAGGTACACTTATGGTGCAATGGGCTGTATGCACGAATATTTTTAGGACCCAAAATGTTCAGTTGATCATATCATAACTCGTGAAAACTCCACATAGCATGAGAAGAAGAGTAGAAATCAAAAATCCATCCTCAAAATGATGCTTCATAAATAATTCACCTAGGTCCAATGACCACTCTAATACAAGTTCAAAACTTGTGCTCCTGTAATGAGAAATTGTTGAAATGAAATCCTCACCTTCATTATGTATTACACCAGAAACTAAACCACATGAATATCTATTACCATCCAATTGATGTATGAAAATTAACTGGTCTTAAAAATTCCTCGCATATGAAGACGTGGTAAATCATTGTATTCTCATCACATGCTTGATATTTGAAACAAACATTTCTTGTTTCCTCCATAGATGAGTCAGGGATGAAATGTTCATCAACAATACATTCATCACTAATTAATATTTTCACTACATCAATGAAGAGCACACTTATTTCACCATGAGGATCCTCATTCTCATGTTCATCTAACTCCACAATTCTTGTTTCAGTGAAAAGAGATATAAAATTTCATCCTTCTTGTTTGTATTATGAATGCACCGATTTGCATGAAATTGATCATAGGTATTACTAATATTTTGTTTTTACCATCTATAGTGATCAATTCTTGAGAGCTTTGTACCACTTTATTTCATCCTAGAATAGCAAGAAAGCTTTATTCCAAAGGTTGAATGTCATGTACCTTCTCAATCGTTGAAGAAACAACTAAGTTCACTTCAATTTCTGATTTGGGAGTGGCTATAATATTTGTCATGGAGAAAAAAATTTCATCAATGTGTGACTCATCATCATCATCTTTCACCTCTTTTTCCTTCACGGTTTCCATCTGACTTGTGATGACTTTGGGAAGCCATGCTTCCATTTTTTTAAAACCAAGATTTTCACTTTCAACTTCTATTAGACTACATTTTACCAAAAAAAAGAGTTTATCATAAATGAGACACAACTGAGAAGATCTAATCAAGTTTTCAGTTCTATCATCATTATCAACAAGTTACAAATTTGTAGTGGAAATTTCTTCAACCTCCTTGTCTTCAACTTCCACTAGATTATGGGCTTCATAAAGAGTATATTTGATATATTTAATTTCAGCAATAGTAACATAAGGAAGAAAAATGTTAGCAAGACTCTCATAATTTCCTTCATGATGTTTGACACTTTTAAAAACTTCTTCTTGTTCAAACTTTTCTCTCTCCATCAACTCACATATGCCAATAACTTTGAAATTCAAAGGGACATGTGATTTAGGTAGGAAATTCACTCCTTGGTCAATATAATGGTATGGTTGATATATTCATTGTCCATAAAATATTTTTCCTCTTTTAGCAAGCTTGGTTAATTCTCTGATTGAGATAATTGATTCATGTTATGGAACCTCCATTTTCAGCATTTTGATAAGGGTCATGTCATCTTAAATTTAAACCTCTTCCTTTTATACCAATGTCAAGTCTAAAAGGTAGAGAAGAAGTTGTTGTTGCTAGTTTCAGAGTTGTAATCACTCATGAGGTACTTTGAGGTCTGTGTCTCATACCTTACATCATCCAAAGATTTGTCTATCACAATTGTCTAAATATATTCTTGGTCAAAAGGATGTGAAGAACCTTAAGTTTTAAGTCATTTTCAAGGTCATGTTTCACAAAGAATAAGTATTTCACAAAGAATAAGTTCATTTCATGGGCAAGTGACTCAATGTATGGAGAATCAAATATTTGTGTTATTTAGAAGTGAAATGTTGTGCTCATGTCTAGTTCATCAATCATTAGTGTTTCTGTTTAATGAGATGCATCTTAAGTTGTGTAAGTGTGCTTCAAAGGACTGAAGGTGAAATATATCTTTGTGATTATGAAGTCATGTTGTCTACAGTGTTTGAAATAAAACTTGAATACTCTGAGTTCTGTGATTATTTCATGTAAAGTGTGAAGGTTGAGTTTAGCTTCAAATTGGTATGAAATATTCTTGATCTCAAGTAATTTTTTAAGTAGGTCATGGGGGTTATAAGACTGTGTATGCTCAAAAAGTTTTTTTGAGCTCAAGAGAACTATAACAGAGGACCTTTAGTGGAGTTGTTTAGGCTTTAGAAGGACAACTTGTCTACTCTTCTATGAAGAATGCAACGCACCAGCTTGAAATTGTGTGATGAAGGTCTAGTCATCAATACCTTGACTACTAAGATAAAGATTTGTAGGTTGTGTATCATAATTTGAAGGAAGTTAAGGGTTTGAGCACAAAAACCCTAGTATATGCTTCATGATAATTGATTAATGAAATATCAAGCTTGACAGGTCTAAAAAAAGGTCATGTTGATCCCAAGGTGTGTCAAGAGGCTCTCTACCTCTTAAAGAGAAGTATGAAGATGAATGAACTCATCTAAACCTGGAAGTATGAAAATGTGTGCTACAGACCAAAGAATGGTGTTGTGTCTTAAAAATAATTTGACAAGTTATCGACTCTGAGCTCAAGAGAACTATAAAAGAGATGTCTAAGAATTTCATAGCAAGGTAGAGTGTTATGAGTTCCTAAATACATCATGTGTCAAGCCTAACAATGCTAAGAATGGTTTGTATGAAGATCTGTGAAATGCCATCTACAAGTATGCAGGATATAGACAAGGAAAATACTTGAGAAAAGGTTCAATGTGTCCTCAGTAGCATGAAGTGATCTCCAATGTCACTTTAAAATGCTAAGTATCTCTAAATAGAAGATGAATTCATCGGGTCTAAAAGATCTCGTGTGCTTCAATAAAGTGTCTTGTGTGTAATGGAACCCATGTTCTAAGGAAGTTGAGCTCATAATTTTGTGTTGACCTAGGTAAAACAAGAAGAGGTCATTTTTGTCCTCCATCAAGTGTGAATGAAGCTCAAAGGAGTTGAAAAAGGAAAGTTGATAGTATGAAGACTAAGCATAGTCAGTTTTACACCTAAAATGATGTTACATGTATGTCTATGCAAACATGAAGGCTCTAATGATGGAAATATGATCTAAGATTTCGTACATTTCATATAGACATGATGAATAAGAGGATACGAGTGGTTTTAGGGCATGAAAATGTGCACATTCCTTGGAATTCATTACAAGTATTGAAAATTTGACTATTGTATCTAAGAAGACCTAATATGTGGTATAACAAAAACATGCACCTACAAGTATAAATGTTTGTGAGACTCATTCTGATATGTTTCAGTGTTATGAAGGGAGAATTTGATATGTTGATGAATGATTTCAGTAAGAGAAAAGGTGGTGTGGTCCTAATTCTTGTCTTGAGCCAAAAATCAGCTATCCACAAGTTATGAGAAAAAACTCAGAAGCAGTGTATGGTGATCACTCATGTATGAAAGTTGTTCTATAACATTCTTTATTGGGTCATTATCCTAGCATCGTGGTTATACATCTGAAAAATTTACAAATTATTCCTTAAAAGTTTGGCTGAAGATGATCTTAGAGATGGTGAGCTTGAGGGAGTCCTATGTTGCTTGTTTTGTTAATATGCTCCTACAGGTCAATGAAGATGTAGTTTGGTTAGGTAGGTCAAGCTAATTAATGGTGTGTGTAACCTTGAGAAGTTATGTGTATACCTTGATACATAAGATGATCTCTAGAAATTATAAGAATGTTTATGGGTCCATGTGCAAATTGTTAAGCTACTGGTGTAGAGCATATGCTAGAGGCAGAGCATGTTCTTCTCAGGTACTATAGATGTAAAAGGAAGAGTATTACAAGTTTAGGTATGAGAAATTTCTATGGATCCTTCTATGATGTTACAAAAATTAATTATAAAGTATGAATGTGAATCTCTTATGTTCCTTGGGCCTTGATGTATCATAAAAGTATGATCTCACGTATGTGAATGAAGAGTGGCGCTAACATGACTAGCTACATGTATGACCCAGGTTCCATGTGTCTGTGTATACAAAAGACACAAGTATGAATGTGTCAAGATGCAAATGAAAACCTTTATATGTTTGACAAGTTGTTTGAATTCCAATGTTACAAGGTCTAAGTGTATGGATTCTCAATGCTTGGTTATGAAAGGTATGAAGTTGTTCTTAGTAGGTAAACTATGCTACAGGGTTGGTCTAAAAGTGTTTCTATAGACCTAGATGGTATGCATGGTATCTTCATGACAGGGGGAGTAAGTATCTTTGTTCCTAGATGGTGAAATGGAGTTATTAAGGAATTTGAGGTATGTAATGGATGTCATCACAGTGCTTTTAATTCTTGAATGCATATTGACAATAAAATATGACTGTTAATACTGAGAAGATGGTACAAGACTTAGCAAAAGTATTAAAAGTGATTTCTAGCCAAGTAATCAAGGTAAGTAGCTTGTATTTATACTTGTGGGCTTGAGATATTTGTCTAAATTACAAGGGGATTATTGGTTTTACAAAAAAAGGTATGAATAGCATGTTGTAACATGTCAGTTGAAAATACACTGAGGAGTCTGAGTAGGAAAATGAGTCCTTGGGTCAGTTTGGTAGCAAGAAAGTGTATTGACAAGCCTAAGTTGTGCCTACACAAGATGGTGTATTCTCAAAATGGAGGTATGATGTTTTGATATGGTGATTTTTTCATTGTTGGCATGATTTCAGTTTGTATTATTTAACATAGCTAAAGGTGAAATTTTGAAGATTACTCAAGAAATGTCATTTGATTCATTTTGAAATAATATTGAAAATATAAGGTTTGCTTCATTCATTTGATGCTTTGTTGATGAAGTTCAGATCTTTTAGAGGATGTCAAAATTTGTGAAGAATTTCAAGAATTTGAGCTATTTTAGGACCTTTGATTGGCGTTTCTAACCAAAAGTTGATGCTATGAAGATGAGGTAAGTGAATAATATGATTCTAAAGGTATGTCTTTTTCATTAATGTAAAAAGAGGGAAATTTCAGGATTTTTCCATCAATGAAAAAGGGGGAGATTATTGGCATGTGGTCCTATTAGGTGATTATTGATAAAACCAGTTTCTAAAGAAGAAGGTTTTGGGACAAGGTTTTCCAAAGGAGGTATTTGCTAAATTTATGGTATGATATGTATGTGAGTTTATATTGATTTCCATGGAGGTTTTAGGACATGTTCATGCATGTAATGTCATTTGAGGTCCATAAATGTTGATTGGTATGAGCGTAAAAACGAAATGCTCATTAAAATGGACATAACATGAGCTAAAGGTGGATTTTGAAGATTATTCAAGTTGTGTTGAAATAAAGTAGAGATAATATTTGCTTATGTGATGTCATTTGACATGGTTTTGTAACTTACAAGAAGATTTCTACAAGTTAGAAAATGTGTTTTCCATAAATTGGTTACATGGCATGATTTGGACATGATTTATATCACCTAGATGTGAAGAGGGATAAATTGGAATCAAATTAATCCAATTGGAGGTTTTGAATGTTTGTATAAATGCTTGTATGAGAAACCAAAAAATTTTTGGAAGGTTGAAGTGAAGAAAAGTAGTATTGGTTTGAAGTAAATGAAATAATTTGATTGGTTGAGCTAAATTGTAAAATTTCCATAAATTGGTTATGGATGGTTTGGAAATGTTGAATTTTTACTCATGTGTGAGGGTGTAAGAAACAATTTTGAGAAGTAAAAAAGATTGGGCCAAAGTAAAAAAATAATTTGATTGGTTGAGCTAAATTGTGACCATATATGGATGTTAAATGTTATTTTACTCATGTGTGATGATTTTTAGAGCTTGAATAAAAAAATGGGATTAGGAGATTTTTTCATCCCAATGCAAGGGTTTTGGGACACTTTGGTGCATGGAATGTTGTTTTTGGCTAGGCTGACCTACTTGGGTCATATGTGACCATTGTAATGATGTTATTTAAATTTAATTAAGGTTTATGGGTCAAATTTTTCATGGGGTACTGACATCCTTTGGGTTTTGAGTTGCTTTGCATGTGAAAATGATGTTTTAGCTCATTTTGAGAGCTAGTCTTGCATGGGGGAGTAGTGCAACCTAGAGGAGAGTTGTTTGCAGGTATGAGGGAAGATTTTTAAATTTGATCAGATGCATGATAGGTTGAGGAATTATTGGTATCATGAGAGATAAATATTATAGGCAAGATAAGTTGAGAAGGAAGAAGATTGTGTAAGATTGATGCCCTATGGTATGAGCTAGGGTTTGTGAGCTGAATTTGTGATCTCCATCAGTTGTGGCAGCAACATTATCAGAGATCAAACATATTTAGGAGGCTGAGTTGGTGATTTTTCATCCTAGGGGGTTGTAGCATCCTTGTGGAGTTGGTACTTCACTAAATTAAGAGTTAGTGTTCCTTGTAGAGGTGGTGCCCTACTAAACTAAGAGTTAGTGCTCCTTGTGAAGTTGTTGCTTCACTAAATATCATTTCCTTTATGTAATATAAGTAGAGTTTCAATGGTTTTTCTTCCCCATGAGGTTTTCCCACTTATATCTTGTGTCTATGAGATCTCTTGCATGTGTTATGGTTATTTGATTGTATTGTGCACACTTAATATGCTATGGTTGAATGTATGTGAATGGATGGATGCTAATGTATGATGAAATAAATGGTAAATGAATTGAAGAAATTGTAGGAATAATTCACCCCCTTAGTCCATTATGCTTACAACATTAAAAAGGAAGAGTAAGGTGTCTAAGGAGTTGAAATAGAGCAAAGTATTCAAAAACCTAGTTTTTGCTAGTAAACCCTAACATAAGCTAGTAAACAAGCCAAAAAGTGAAAATTACAGTTGGGGTGTTAAAGAAGTAGTTGAGAAATAAGAAAATGGAAAAATGTGATATTTCCCAAAAGGGTATCTGGAACACTCTTTAGTTTTGATTGGTTCTTGTAGAAGTCTCTCAGTTTCACGATTTGTGTTCTAGGAGGGCTAATTGAGACCTAGTGCTAAAATGAGTATAACTTTTTAATGGTGAAGATTTGAGCCTTAAAATTTGACATGGATCTTAATGAGCCAAAAGGGTGTCTAGAAATTTTATCATTCAGACACGAATATGAATAATTTGGAATTTTTGTTAGAAAAACCTAGTTTGTAAGGCTATAAGGCCATATGGAGGTCTAAGAGGGAAAATATGATAAATGGTGAAATGAAACTTGTTGCTTGGTTTGATAGTGTATGTTTGATGAATATAAGCATGTTTAAAATGATTTTGGGTTTGTTTCAGTGATTTATGCATTTTTGTACATTTGAGCAAGATTTGACTTGTGAAGCAAGGTGACGATTCTTGATTGAAAGAGAGTGAAAAAATGGAATTTGATGCTTCTAATGGAATTTTAGTGTGCGTTGAAGGTTTATATTTAGGAATATACGTCATTAAGTGAAAAATGCACTTGGAGGTGCTTGTGGGAACCAAAAGGTGCAAAAGTACACTAGAAGGTGCTTGGGAACTAAAAGGTGTAAAAACACACTTGGGGAATCTTTTAAGAACTAAAATAATATTATTTGGACTTATCTAATGTAGAAATGGAACCAAAAATCTCCAAAGTACATCTTGGAGGCATTCTAGAAACAAAAAGTGGTGCAAGAGCGAGCTTAGGAGTGCATAGGAACCAATTTTGATTCAAGGCGACCTCCAAAATTACTTAAGCATTTCCACAATGATCAAAACAATTGTATCAATTCATCATAACAAAAATGGATTGAATGCATAAGGAAAGGACAAGCCACAAAGCACAAACCATGATGAGAAAGTTGACAAATACATACATTGAAAGCCAACACAGATAATATGAGAATGTAGGATTTTTCCATGGTGGGAATCTCGAGATTGGTGATTGAGAAAATATTGAAATAAATAAATGCTAAATCTAAATATGTACCAACACAATGATATAAAAAACTAAGTGTAGATTTGACACAGGCAAACAAAATATAAAATATGAAACCCTAGTTGCAAATGAAGGAGATAAAATACTTAGTTGATTCGCAGTATTGTCAAAGTTGTGCCAAGCTGGAAAACTATTGGAATAGAGTAGGATGTCACAATCAGACCTAAAATATTCCAGGAGTGTCAAAAATATAGGACTAGGATGCCTATACAGGGTTAGGAGCACTTGGGGTGCCAAAGACCTATTTTGGGTCCTCGTGACTACTCAGAAGCTATAAAACTCAATTTCGTAGGGTCACAAGAAGTTCACTGGATGTCACCTTTAGTCAAATGTATGTATTTGTACCTCATTGTTAATCTCTTGAAACCTATAAGAAGAAAGAAATGCCTGCAAAACCCCAAAACAAAATCAAATCCTAAAAATAAAAACATGAAAATGGGGAGTCAGATTGATCCTTCAGTCACCGACTGAGTGAACTTACGATTCAAAGGCATTGAACTACATTTGAACTCCATGTATTTTTTTTGTGTGTGTGTGTGTGTGTGTGTGTGTGTGTGTGTGTGTGTGTGTGTGTGTGTGTGTGTGTGTGTGTGTGTGTGTGTGTGTGTGTGTGTGTGAAATCATGCCCTAAGTGGCTCTTGTGTAATAGCTAGATGTAGAAAATGTAGATAAATGTGTGCATGGAAAAATGAACTTCCCCTCCTATGAAGTGTATGAAGAAAAATGTAGTCCCTTGCCCTTGTATGGATGCTAGATGGATGCTTTGATGCTCTTGTAATGGCCTTTGGATGTAACCTTAGGTGGTCATAGTAAATTCTTAGTGCTTAGTCCTTTATTATGATCACAGAGCTTTGTATTTATATGATTCCCTTGGTTGAATTTCATAATTAACCACTAAAAGGCCGATTAGTAAGAAAATAAGATGCCCAAACAACTAGAAAAGACCCAAAAGATGTTATCAAAGTACAAAGAGGTCGGGGCGCCCAGAGGGGGGGGCGCCTAGGCACGTTGGCGTCCTAGCTGGGTGTTGGTTTCCAGAGTCAGAAATTCCAAAGTATGAAAAGACAGACTGGGAAAGAAGGAGTGTAAGACCAAGTGAGAAAATAGAAAGCAAGCAAAGAGGCTAAAGATAATGGTTAATTAATTCTTTTCTCACTTAGGAACCATATGAATAGTGGTATGTGATTAGGACTAGAAATATACCCAAAGTACATGATTTAGTGTCTACATTTTCCCCCACTTTATGTTGTTGAGTGAATGCTTGATAACATAAAGTAGATAAGAGATGTGTACTTGATAACCATGTAGATCGATGATGAAAAGTGTGTCAAGGAGACAAGAAAAAGCGTGGAGTGACAAAAAGTGAAGCGTGGAAGTTAAAGAAGAGGAAGTGAAAATGAAGATGACCCTAGGGGTGAAAGCATATGTGTAGGTGTCTCATTATACCTATTATTGATGTTATTATATGTGTGATGATGTGTGATTGATGTGACTACCGCTTCCCATAAGGACAAACCTACAAAAGAGAAGAACGAACAAGTAGTCAAATATGTGCATATGAAAAATTTGATCAAAACACATAAACAATATGTAAGAAAGTGTGTGAAATTTTTAAAAGGAACATGTGCACGTGATCCGTGATGAGTAAAAGAGATAGAAAGGATCCCGAAGATGTTGTATAAGAACAATTTTTTTGGGTGATCTCACGTCAGTTGCACTGAGTGTAAGTTTTTTGGGTGATCTCATGCCAAGTATGGAATAAGTGTAGGGAGAAAAGTCTAGTGTTATTATCCAACCTTTGACTATTTCCCAAAGTGTAAACACCATTACAGATGGTGTGTGTAAAAATCTGATCCATTTCGATCTAGTCTGATCCAACACGAAAGTAGAAAAGAAGGTGTAATGCATGCATGTCAAGTGTTGAAGGACCGTGTGTCCTGTAAAATTTGTTGTATAAAATGCCAAAAACTGTACTGAAATGAGAAAATTTGTGTAACTTCCCCTGGTCACATGTACCCAGGAAGGGTCAAGGGAACTTAGGCATTATTGTTTGTGTCTGGGAGAGAGTGTATGTGTTGTGATGAGCACCAGGTCAGGTTTTGGGTTGTTACTGAAACTGAAGACTGTGATGTGTATATACTAAACTATGTTATAATGTTGTATGGGGTGACTGATTCACTGATGGATGCCCCCTCGTTTGGGGTACATCTGACATCACAAGGAGTATGCAGCCCAAAGGAGGACCATGTGTTGTGTTGAAATTGATGCCCTGCATGGGGGAGGGAGTGCACTTAGTAGAAACTAAGGCACACACAAACAAAGTGGCTAAAAACAAGTGTTAGTGCAAACAAGATAAACACACATATATAAGACAAGATGTGTAAGATAGCAAGTGATGCATGAGCATCTCATGGAATCCATTCAAAGGTCATTTCCTTTCCAAATTGGTCAACTAGGTAGGTAGAGTCATGTGTGTGAGAGAGTCAAGAGTCAAGAATTTGAAAATTTGAATGATGGCTTTTCCCTTCAAAATGTAGTGTAATTGTAAAAGGCGGGTCTAAGAGTGATAAAGGGTTTGTGAAGTGTTGTAAGAGTCTAATTAAGTCCTAAGGGGTATGTAGTTAGTCATGTGTGAGTGGATAAGTGATAAGTGTGTGTGTGAGTGGTCATGACATGAAAGGAAGTCCAAGAGCCACTAAATGTCATTTTTGGAGTCATCATAACACGTAGAATGGAAGTTATACTTAGGGGAAGTTACATGCTTTTAGATGTATTTGAATAAGGAGATAGTAGGAGCAAGATAGGGACATTATTCTTTGTATGGAGGAAGAAGGGAACCATGAAAGGGAGGAAATGTAATGGTTTGTGGGTGTATTTTGCAATAAATATATAGATACCATGGTTTTGTGTGTTTATTTTCTGGGCATGATAGTGTAGAATGCATTTTTATACTGTGGTGAGGTTCATCTTGTATTGGAGAGGTATTATTCAGAGTATGGTTGATGATTTATTTTTTACAATCCAAAAGGATTCAATGGTGCAACCGGTAGTAAGCTCTTGCATGTGTTGGTTTAGACTGATTTAGGATGGGTGCTCGAGTTGTGATTGATAACCTCCCTCTGAGATACTTAATGATCCTTTAAATAATTTCTAATGAAGTGCATGCTTTTCTCTTGGTTGATATAAGACACTAATGCTCTATTTTTGGATGTGTGACTAGTTCCTTGAATGTCATAAATGAGGTATAGGATTGTGCCCACGTACATAGAGGTGGGGCCTTGACTTTATTAGTGGATTCTTGCCTTGTATCTGTCTTTGAATCCTGTTTTAGAGGGTTTAGTGATTACTGATAGAATAATTTATTATAGGAAGAAGTTAAAGGACTATGAATGATAGGTAATAGTTATGTGCATGTCCATCATTGTGACTATGAGAGATGTAAATGTTGTTATTTCCCTCTATTTAGTGGATGAAGGACTAATTTGTGTGTTGATAACCTAGACGAAAGCTTATATTCATGTTCCCCAACTCAAGGCTTGATGACTGTGACTATACTTGTATGTCATGTGTGTTGTTGATGTGCATAAGGTCAGACATAATTGGAAGGATAAAATAGGTGTATAACATAAATAAGGAACTCAAAAATTCCCCTTTAAATGAGTTCAAAGATTTGAAGTTGCTAGTAATGGTTTTAAACTTGTGTTACCACGTAATTACAAAGAACTATATCTTGAAAAGATCATTCATACTCATCATATTGACCTACTAGTAAGATCATCAGTGGAATAACATCAAAACAGTCCTACAAGCCAAATCTAGAACCAAAAAGTGAAGTACAATGGAATTGGTGACAAGAATAAGGGTCTCAGGGTGCACAGTATGACATAGCTAGGTTTTAACTAGGGTATGGTTTTTGAGGAACCAAACTAAGAAATCATTGCTAGAAAATTGGAATAAACATCAGTGGGAAGATTATCAAGGGGATCCAAGAGGAATTTTGAGATTTCAGTGGCTATTGCACACAGTCTAGAGGCTTAACTAGTAGATTTGGTGTACAAAGGAAGTAGTGTCCAAACTTATAGTTGGCCCTTAAAAACTCATACACATCTAAAAACCCTTAATGGGTGCTCTAAAATACCTTCATTTTGCTTTGGAACTTCCTAACAACAAAGATATCCCTAAATGTTACTAGAAGAAGACCTAGTGAGGATTTGATGACAAATTGCAAAAGGTGTGACAATAGGAGTTAGGATAATAGTTGAAACCTATTATTTTACAAGCATGTCCAAGGGGGTGAAATAAAACTAGTGGAGGTGGTAGTACTTTGTGGGTAGAGCTAGAACCTTGTTTGCATCAATGAAGCAATAACCATGTCTTAAGAGCTTGCAGGGGCAGTCTTGTACAAGGAAAGTGGTCTATGAAGTTTATAATGGTTTGAATGCATTTCATAGTGGGTTAACATGTGATTTAAGTGTGAAGAACATGGGAAATTTTTCTAGAAGCAAAAAGAGGATAATGACCCAGGTCATACCATTAAGACAAGAACTAGTTAAGCAAGAACTTGAGCAAGAAGTGGAAAGGTAAGTATTCATAGAACTTTAGGCATAGTGATGATTTTGATGATTGTGTGGGAAAAGAATGAAGGTGACAAGCATGGTAGATACATGTTTATAGTGAGTGAAGTCATACTTGGAGTTTATTTGTCAGTTTTAGCAAACTTTTAGCCATTTTTAGCATTGTAAATGATCCTCACATTGCAGAGATTGGTAATGTTGTGGTTTTGAAACCTCTTGATTTGTGAATGGTTAGAATTTTGTATTTGCTTTGCATCAAAAAGTAAGAAAATAATGTTGAAAAGCAATAATACAGAAAAAGTAATCCATGAAAAGTGGGTTTCAAATATGGGACATCACTCACAATGTCGCAAGACAATCGAGGCCGATGTGGCCAAAAACAGACAATGTGCACACAAGACAAAGGGAAAATCCCACAAATAATGGAAAACAATGACAAGCAAGATAACAAACAACCATGGTAGTAAAGAGTTCAAGAAAAATAAATGTTGCACATGAAACACCTGTTAGCATGTTAGAAAGATAGAAAGTATGTCAAAACATGTAGAATCTAATATAGTAGTGTGCTTGTAAGAATATGAAGTAGTATAAATTGAAACAATAACACCTAAAGTGTATATGAAAGTGGATGCCCCCAGGAGCCTCTACGGGACTGGTAATAGGTATTTCTCCAAGCATCCATGATGCGTGTATCGATCTTGTGTAAAGTCTGTGATCACAACTAAAAGGAAAGTGAACATGCATGTGTATATAGAAAATATAATGACACACAATGTATCTATCTAACATAGTAAAAAAGATGTAACGTGGAAGTATAAGTAAGCAAGAACAATGTGCAACCAAGATATGTAGTATGTTGTGGATGAGTGAGATGGAATGGAAATAAAAGTGAGTGTGATAGAAGTTGTGTGCCCCAAAGTGAATGTGAATGAGTATGCATGAAATGAGGTTCATTTGTAAATGCCACCTCAATAGTCAAGAATGAACCATAGAACAAGAGTGTGTCATTGGGAAATGGTTTGAATTTTTTGCGTCAGAAATATATGATTCATTAAAGCATAGAGCGTGGTGAGTGAGTGAGTGTGGTGAGGTTCATTTCAAATTTAGACCCTCAACGGTCGCGTATGAACCATGGAACTAGAGTGTGTCATAGGATAATGTGTTGTGTCGAATGTGCACTAGAGAAGTGTGTTGTGAATGTATTGAATGTGTAGTGTGTAATGTAGTGAAGTGAGGTTCATGAGTGTAGTGATCCCTAAACAGTCAAGTGTGAACCAGTCATGAGAGTGTGTCATTGGGTAATTACGATATGAGTGTATCAAGATCTGCAAGACATGTGTCAGAGGTGAAATGTGAAGTGTAGAGTATGTAAGACACCTAATAATTTGAGAAGGGGGAGAGAAATCATGATGCCCCCTAAGTGTATGCCGATGAATGTGTTATCCAATGAAAGTGAAAGATGAGGGTCCTCCACATGATGCTTGCGGAGATAAAAGTGTGTGACCATGCTCTAAGATCGGTGGTGTGTGAGACATATGATGTATCGATGAATGAGACATATGTGTATGAGAACTAGGAGGTGATGACCACCTATGTGAAGAAGACCACGAAGGTGAGATGCACCTATGTGAAGGAGACCATAGACGTGATGAATGACTATGTGGAGGATATTATGGAGGTAATGGAGACCTATGTGCAGGAGAGTGCAAAGGCGATGAGCACCTATGTGAAAGAACTTCGAGGAGGTGAAATTTACCTATGTGAAGGAGTGGTCTGAGTGGTGGACCTAAATGATCTGATGGACTTGCAGACCTATGAGACCATGTAGGTTGTGTGTGAACATGAGAGATAGGAGTAGATTGTGCTTTAGATTCGAGCGGTCGTGAGAACCTATATGCTCTAGTGATTAAAATGGAAACCTCAATAGGAATTTGTAGCCATGGTGTGGATGACTGAACATCAATGATAGTAATGACTTGCTTGTTATGGATGAACTTCAAACATGAGTGATTTATGGAAGTGATATCCTACATTGCGCAGAGCCAAGGGAGACCTAAGAGCATGTCACACCCTTCGACTGATGGTGTCACGAGAAGAGGTGCATCATGGTAAGAGGACCGACAGTAACCAGAAGATTGACATAACCATATAATTTAGGGATTGGTTATGAAATTTGTGAGAGTGGATAACCGATAGTGATAAAAAGAAATAGAACATACATTTACGTGGAATGATGGATCAACCATAGTGTTATTGACAAAAATGGATCCAATATAAGCACTAATGTGTAGGAAATCAGAAGAGAATGTAACATGATAGTCATGATCGGAGAAAGTAATGATGGGTGGGGATGCCTCGGCATGAGCAACTAAAAAATCAAGAACCCTCAATGCAGGATGAGGCATTACGTGATATGTATGATTAGCTGAAGAATCAACTGCTTATTTACCATGTTTCGGAAGAGGATTGTTGAAGATCTTGAGCTTGTGACTTTCATTGATAGGTATGGATTCTGTAGGATTGGGAAGCTTAATAACATTATTATCAATAAAATCTTGAATAAGATTGTGAAGTTTGAAGTATCGAATTGTAGAGTGCCTAACACATTGATGATAGTCACATCTAAATTTTTATTGTAATTATGACCTTTAGGACGAGATGTGTCCAAATTGAGAGGAGGATGAGGTGTAATAAGGTTGTTTTTAAAATTTTGTGGCAATAAAATATGTGGAGTGATAGTCAATTTTTTAAATGTACGCTTAGGTGGTTGTTATTAAAGCTCTTTAGAATTAAATACAATGTTAACAATGGCTTTAGCTTCAGTTGGTTTGGTAGATGGATTGAAAGTTGATTTACTCTAAAAGCACTTAGAAGAGGAAGCTTGTTCCTGATACTTAAGCTTTCCTATATATAATAGTTTAGTTTCACGTAGCTTAAGAGTATGACATAAATGATCGAATGAAGGATATGTCTCAAAGATAACACTCTCCTGGAGAGGTGGCAATAGACTTTAGACAAATAGATCTTGAATTTAAGAATCCACGAGTACATTAGACATCTTATCTAGGTTATTCTTATATCGCAAGACATAATTTTCTAGATGTTCATTAGATCCTTGTTTAAGTTGAGTGAGTTGAGCATAGGATATCTTAGAGCCTATATTAATAGAAAAATGAGAGATAAAAACATCGGATAGATGCGTAAAAGTTGTTATCGAGTGAACAGGTAGATCATAGAACTAACAAGTGGAATCAAAAGATCGAGATACATGAGAAGTAGGCTATTGCAATTGACAGATTTTCAATTAAAGGTCCTGATAAAGAGCTTATAAGTCTTGAGTTCCGATGAAAGAGACTTGTCACGTGTGAGAAACACGAGGTGGAGTGAAGTGGTCGGTGGGAGTAAGAATAGAAACGGGAACATTGGAAGTAGGTGGAAGAGTGGAAGCATGCGGTTGAGTAGCAATATGCATGGAAGTGGGGATGGAAGTAGAGACATTAAGCTCCATGAGATTGGTGGCCTCCTCACTAGCAACAAATAAAATCAAGTCTAGATCCTTACGGTGTTCAATAAGATGATCATTAAGCTCTTGTAGATGGGCTTCAGTAAATTCTCCATAAGATTGAGCCATGAAAAAGTAAAGAGGAGAGTATTCGAAGGTTGGGTTCACCAAATGATTGAGCAAATATTGAAATAAATAAATGTTAAATCTAAATATTTACCAGTATAATGATATTAACAATTAAGTAAAAATTTGACACAAGCAAGCAAGATACAAAATATGAAACCCTAGTTGCAAATGAAAGAGAAAAAATACTTAGTTGATTAGCAGTAATGTGAAATTGTGCCGAGCTAGAAAACTATTGGAACATAGAAGCAAGATGTCGCAATCAGACCCATAAAATTACAGGAGTGTCAGAAAATATGGGACTATGGCACGTATGTAGGGTTAGGGGCACTGCGGAACCAGAGACATATTTTGGGCACCTGAGATAGCTCAAAAACTATGAAACTTAATTTTGCAGAGTTGCGAGATGTTCGTTGGATATCACCTATATGTTGTTGTACCTCATTGTTAATCACCTTAAACCTGCAAGAACAGAGAAGCACCTATAAAACCCCAAAAATCATCAAATCCTAAAAATAAAAAGATGTAAATGCGGAGTTGGACTAACCCCGACGGTCACCTGATTGAGTGAACTTACGATTAGGGCATTTCATTACATTTCAGACTCCATGTAGTTTTGCATTTGTGTGTGCAAAATCATGCTCTACGTGGCTCTTATGTAATAGCTAGATGTAGAAAATGTAGATAAATGTGTGCATGGAAAAATGAAATTCCCCTCCTATGAAGTGTATGCAGAAAAATGTAGTCCCTTGCCCTTGTATGGATATTAGATGGATGCTTTAATGCTCTTGTAATGGCCTTTGGATATAACCTTAGGTGGTCATAGTAAATGCTTAGTGCCTTTAATATGACCACATAGCTTTGTATTTATATGATTCCCTTGATTGAATTTCGTAATTAGCCACTAAAAGGTTGAATAGTAAGAAAATAAGATTCCCTAAAAACGGCTAGAAAAGACCTAAAAGATGTGAGCAAAGTACCAAGATGTCAGGGTGCCAAAAGGGGAGGGAGGAACTAGCGTCCTGGCTAGGTGTTGGTGTCTAGAGTCAAAAATGCCAAAGTATGAAAAGACACTAGGAAAGAAGGAGTGTAAGAACAAGAGATAAAATATAAAGCAAGCAAAGAGGCCAAAGATAGTGGTCAATTAGTACTTTTCTCGCTTAGGAATGATACTAATAGTGGTATGTGATCACGACTAGAAATATACCCAAAGTGTGTAATTTAGTATATATAATTGGAATACATGTCGATAATTGTTTGAAAAATGAGTATAATTTTATTTCATGTTAACACATAACACATAAGGATGTAAGGTTTGTTATAAGGGTTATTTTGATTAATTAACTTCCAACATTAATTTTATAATATCAAAATAATGCATTAATACTTTCAACTATTGATAATGATATGTTATCAATTCAAAAATGTAAGAGAAAAGATACACTTAGATATACAAAATGATAAATGAGATATATATGTGCAAAAACTAGAGAAACTAGGTGTAATGAACCTAAAGATGTTTCATTCTTGAGACAATAACTAGAAAATTCCTCAGTTTAAAACCATACACCTCTATCAAGATTGGTTGAATTGGCTTTAAACCTACTATACAGTCTTAAAACTACCTAAAGTGGGATTCCGTAACTTTTTTTACCTTTTGATTTGCTAAAAATGTGTGTCATTGTCAAACCCTAAGTGTTGAATTGTCCCAAAACCAACTAAAATCAGCTGAAACAAACTCAAAACTTAACCATGGGTGGAAGAGCCTAAAAGAAGGTTAGTGTTTGGTTTGAAGTGCAATTTTTGCACTACCTACATTATTAGTACTCTAAAGAGGCCTCAAAATACATGTATTTCTCCACCTAACATGTTGATTTAATTAAATCTATATTTTAGAGTAACTAATATGATAAAATACAGTGAAATACAAATATTAAGAACTCAATCAATACAAGACGATAAAAAAGATAAGATAGTCTTTTTTTCCACTCGAATGCCTAGGCGCATTGACACTTCATCCAGATAGATCTGAATGATCACCAAAGCACGCACAACTACTAGGTACCTCTTTTATATTATCCTATCAAGGTGTTAGCATGCATATTCTTATTAACCATTATCAAAGCATACACTCATGATGTAGGCCATTACAAACATCACAAAGAAACACATGTAATAAGGAAACAAAACAAATAAAACCATTACTAAGATCAGATTCACCATACAACCACCATGTTTAAAAACATCAATTACTAGAATCCATCCATAATAGTCCATTAATAACCAAAAGGATTACATATCAAAAGTTGAATACATCATAATATTGTCATGGAGTCATGTGTGATAGCAAATCAAGGTAGCATAACTCTACAATACACACTAAGTACAAAACTATACAGATAAACTACTATATATAGGGGTGGGACTTTCCCTTCACTACCCATGCATTCCCACAAATAGATTGCAATGCTCAAAATAGCCATGCACTAGTAGTTGCATGCTTTTACAAAAAGGCTAATAATATTTTAATCTATAAATAATTTCTACCTTAATCCTATTATTAGCATGGTTGATGTATGACCTTTGATCTTTACTTTGTTCCCAAAATAGCTCTTTCTTAGCCATGAATTCTTCTTGCTTTAATCCATTGTGTGATCCGAACTCCAACCTACTTTTCCCATTTTTGGCTTGTGCCACAAAAAAAATTGCTAAGTCCCATGAATGCTTTCTTTCTAGGCATGTGTGTTTGTAAAATGCTCTTGCACTCTTATGTGCCCTTCTTGCATGGCCTCAACTCTCTCGGTGCTCTTCAAATATTTAGGAAATTTCTCCAACCCAACATTACCCCACACTAATGATATTGCCACCCTGGAAATAGGGTTTCTCAAGTTATCTCTCCAAAGAATCAGAATAAATAAAGAATGACTATGAAAGAATGAAAGAATAAGAAAGAAAGGAATAGAAAAATAACCAACACGCTCACTCATCTGGTAAAAAAGTTCATGGTAATCTGATTGATATCAGTTTCTAATTCATTTTATTCATCAAGCCCCTTCTTGTCTTTCTCAAGAACATCACCAAGTACTTGTTCCATCTCCTCCAAGGTCATGTCTTCACCCTTGTGCTTCAGTTTCCTTATCACTCCAACCAACCCAAAAATCATGCCATCCATAAAATCCATCTTTCGCATGACCAACGTCCCTTGCTCCTTTATCCTTTCTTCATGGGGGTCTCTTGCTGCCTTAAGTGCATCGTAATTATTTACAAATGTAGCTAACTTCTCCTCTCTCCCCAAGGTTTCATCCTTCTTAGCTACAAGGATTTCATTTTCCTCCTGTATTGTTCTTGACTTGAGGATCTTCTCAGGATCCTCATAGTTTCCAGCGCCCATCCCACTTTCTTCAATTCATCCTTTAAGGTCTAGAGTATGGCATCATACTCCAAAATTATGTGTGCAATCAACTTCTTAGTTCTTTTTTCTTGGCCACAACATTTTCATGTGTCTCTTATATCATGGACGACTTCTTCTCAAGTAAAAGATGAACATAATATTGCAAAATTTGCAAGGAGGAATTATAAGTTTTATTTTTCTGTTGATTGAACTCAGGATGCACCTACAAGATCTCACCTCCAATTTCTGTAGCAAAGTCCAAAATTTGTTGCTTTTGTTCCTTATCCTTCTTGCGCACTTCAATTAGTTGCTCAATTTGTTCCTTCATATTCTTGTTATCATCGAGAAATGTCATGAGTGCAACCCCCTTTTCTAGGTTCCTTTGTGTCACCTCTTGTTGCCATCTTTATCAAGGCATTACTTTCCTATTCATTAGTAAATTTTGTAGGCTTCACAGTCATGCACATTACTAGGGCTCCCTTCTTCATCTTCCTCTAGATGCATGCTTCTTCCTTCACATCAAATTTTAGCTCATCCATATGCACTTGCATGCTCCAAGATATTTGTTTCCTTGTGCACATATTCACCGCCTGGGGATCCATCAACTACCATCCATACAAATTTTCAAAGGCTCAAGTGTACTCTGAAATATGGCATGAATGATCTTCAAAGGGTCATTAAAATTCCCCAACTCAAGCGTCTTATACATTTATTTTCCCTTATTCCTTCCAGACCACCTCCCATTGGGAAAATGTGTCCATGCACCCTAAAGTGGGCCTTCATCTGTCATGCCCCCATGTTCCCTAGAAGGATTTCTGATGGCTCACCTATATTCTTCTCTTTCTCCTCCTTTTCTCTTGTGGGGCCTTTTTCTTCATCACGCCCACCATGCACTTATGTATCATCTTCGTCCTCTTCTTCTCTAAACTCCTCTCCTCCTTTTATATTGATAACTTGTGTATCTTACACTATATGAGTAGCCTCCTCTGAAACTTCTTCTTCACTTTCTTTCCTAGGCACATACTTGCATCTTCTCTTTGTCTTTTTCTGCGGGCTTGGTTTCACGGGAGATGTCCTCGGTGATATCCTCGGTGGCTGATGAGGATCCTTGCACTAGCGCCCTCTGTCCTTGTTCTCCTCAAGACTCTTAAAGCCTTAGTTATCTACGCCGCCTTCTCCTTCTCTTCCTCCTCAGCACTAGTCTCATCTCTCACTTCTTCTTCTTTGGGAGGGTACTCTCACATGGCCTCTTTCTTCCTACAGTTTTGCTATCTCCTCCTATCGTGCTCTAATCCACCACTATCCTCCTTCTCCTCCTCTTCCTAAAGTTCTTCCTCATTTGTATGAGGGGGAGAGGACTCATCATCTGCATGGTGCCATCCATGTGCTTCCCCTTGGGCATCTCAGGGAGCTTAAATTCATTATCAATATATCTTCCATCGACCAATTTGGGCTTAAGGTAAATGTATACCTTAGCCGTGCCCAAATTCCCAATCACCAAACTCATGGAGCTAATATTAATTTTGTCAAATAATAATTTTTTAATATATGTAGACTTACAGGTAAACACATGTCTTCCAGAGAGTGTGATATTCACAATCCACCTTGTTTGCATCAAATTTCAGCATTTGAAAACCTTTTCATAGAAGCTTAAAAGTATCATGTGGTGAAAGCTTAAGGTAGCTTACACGAAGGGCTTCAATTTTCATCCTTTATCAATCTTCCAATGCGTAATACTAAAAATTACAAATTGTGCCATTTATCCAACATGATAGATAGATCCTTTGGTATTTTCCATTCATGCTCGAAGGCCTCACGCATGCACTTGTACCAAAGCTCCAGCCTTTTTTTATATGGACCACTCATAGTTCCCTCATAAGTATACTTTTTAAATCTCTCTGTAAGTGACTTATTTTCTTCTAGGAAATGTCAGTATCTTATCCTTAGGGCCATCTAGGACCCCAATTTCTATAAATACCATGGACAACAGAATAACACCAAAAATTATCTTATATCCTTGGTGCGCTTCTTCAATTATGGTTTTGCTTTATGAATGCAGAAAAATTATATACAACTCCTTTAGACATTTTCTTGGCAATGTGGAGCCACTTCTTATTTACCTAGCCCCAACGCTCTTGGTTATTGAACTTGGTCAGGAGGTGTGCAGTAATTTCAATCACAAGATGATCTTCCAATTTTCAATGTCCATTGCGTGCCCTCCTTTTACATATGATAACTTAGCAGAAGTTTCTTCCACACCCTCATCATCATTAAGGTCACTGGAAAATTTTGTCCTAGAACTCCTTAGTCCTATCAATTTCTCGATCAAGGGTGGGGTGAGGTGCACCCGCTTCCTACAAAGTAGAAGAAGTCCTCATAGACTCTGGACATTAACCACAGGTAGAGTTTCTTTGGCTTTCCAAAGTATGAAAACTCATATACCTATAAGACCCCATATTTTTCCAAACTCTTCTGCCAAACATCATCGTAGATGGGCTTATCATCCTCTGTTTGCAGATCCATCTTCTTCACTAGTTCTTTGTCCATTTTATCCTTGTTCTCCTTGGTGTTGTGATTTTAATCACTCACCTTTCTTCTTATTATATGTGAATCCCAATCCCACCCCATGATCACACCTTTAGGGTATTGCATCTCCAAAAATCTACTTTTAGGCGCATCCTCAACCTCCACCTCTAGTTCATCCTTCTTCCTTCCTCTAGTGGATGCTCTAGGTGCTCTCTTGGGTGCCATTGAAATTTTTACAATTCTTCCTTGCACTCGTTCGAGCACTCTAACTTCAAATTTGTGTGCCCTAATTGCAATTTTATTCTCTTCAAACCCTAGCTCCGCAAACCTTCCTTCTACATGCCTTTTACTAGCTCAAACACCCTTCCAATGGAGCTCTGTTGTGGTCGTGTCCAAATATCAACTAGTTCACTACTTTATAAGATCCCTCTTGCACTTCACACTTAAATCACTCTTCAAATTGCACTTGATAGCTCAATAACTCAAAAAATGCAAGGTAAAAAACCATCGTAAGCACCCCTTTTATAGAATTTATAAATTTTCCCACATTAATTGCTCCTCACCTACACCGTACGTAAATTTAATTACACTTTTTCACTTTTTCGATGCTTTTTAATGCCCCAATCGTAACCTTCTAATGCACCTACTACTTCTCGGCCATAGACCTCCTTATGCACGCCTCCATGCACCGAAGTACATCAACCTCTATGCCTCATCTTAAGTAGTTTCCCATGTTGTTTCCTACCTTACGTTGCAGCATTGTACGATCATCCTTCTATGCATGGTCTTTACTCTAAGTAAATTTCCTTAAAATCACCTTCAACCCAAACACCTGTAATACCTTTCTTCTATATACACCAATATTTAAGAGGATGTTCATGTTCTAACACCTATATGTACATGTGTAACAACCCTCACTTTGAATTTCATTTCAAATCAATCCATTTTATTTATATTTGCTCTACCCCACACTAAAATTATGCATGACCCTCGGCACATGAACTCAAAAGATAAGCTTCTAGCGCGTAAGCACACTTATTACAACAAAACACTGAACTAAATTGATAAAGCATAACAATGATGAAAGGAAACACATAAAAGGAAATGTAATCTAAGTGGCAATACTACCTTATTATAAACACCAAGAATCCTTATTTATAGTAGGGCTTCAGCCTACTCCCATTGAAGTAATCGGGCAATAAAGTATCATCCGGTTCAGAATCGACAAACACACTGATTTGAGTATCTTTGTTATGACAATAGATCCCAACAAATTCAATTTCAATTTCCAGGTGGCACATAAACTTTGAATCTTTGGAAGAACCATTTTCCCACCTCAAATGTTTTATTCCTTATATGCCTATCATGTTAGGCCTTACTGTCTCGCCATTTCTTGTCTTTAGCTCTACCAAGAAATATCGCACCACTCATCTAACTACATCAATTTTTCTATGCACTCCTCGACAACTTGTTCATTGTCTATTCCTCCTCGCGCACATAATATGCACGGATGTTAACATAAATTTAACAAGCAAAACAACTTCTATGCTAAACACCAACTAAAAGGGTGTGGCCTTATTCAACCTTTTATAAGTAGTCTTATATGCCCAAAGTACAGCAGACTTTATCATCCCAATCTTTCCTTCCAACATCACAAATTTTTATCAGTGTTTGTCCCAAAATCTTGTTGAAATATTCAACAAGTACCATTTGTATGATTACAAACAGATAATCAAAAACTTAAGTTGTTTCCATCTACCTTGAAGGATGCAACAATGAGGTGATTTATGGGATCAACATCTAATTCTATTACTACTTGGGCACAAATGAAAGTTGCCTTCTAGATAAGTATCAAGATTACTGTAGAGGGAGGAATAGGAAGGAATTTTTTTTTAAATCAAGCAGGAGGAGGATGAGAATATGGAAGATTATTTAGATAGATTCCTCTTTGTGAGCAAAAGATGTGGATTTGTACTACAAGAAGAGTTAAGCAAAACCATTTTTCTTAAAGGTTTAGATGATGAATCAAGAGAGGCACTTGATCTGATGGGAGGTGGAAACATTGATCAAATAAGAATGAATGATATTAAAGACATTTGTAGAAGTTATTCACGAATAAGGGTGGACCTAGAAAAGGAAAAATGGTTAAAATTTTGAACCCCAGATATGAAAAAACTGATGGATGAATTGAAAAACTTTAAAATAGACATAACCTCCACCATGGATGGATTGCAAGCTAAAGAAAATGCTAAAACTGAACCATTAGCTATGTATTGTCCTAGATGCAGGAAGAAGCATGCAATAAGAGATTGTCCCTTGGACAAGATAGAAATGTGTCTTATTTGTGAATCTAGGGACCATGAGAGTAATGTTTGTTCTCTTCTTCCATTTATTAAAAATCAGCTTAAACAAAGCAACATTCCATCCACATCAGAAGAAGTAAATTTTGTCCAGAGACAACCTAGCCAAGGGCAGTTCATGCCCAGGTCAGTTCCTAACCCCTGGATGATGCCATGGGTAGCTCAAACAATGCCACAAAATTAGGGACAACCACCTTGGGCACCTCAACCAACATGGAATCCTCAGGATTGGGCAGGTCAATCTTGGTATGCCCAAGGACACCAACAACCATGGTCTAGTCAAGGAAACCCGAATGCTTGGTCACAACCTAGGTGGAGCCCTAATAATTATGCTCAAGGGAGGACATATCCCAATCAGAATCAACAAGCCATAATGGGTTCCCCAACACAAAATTCACAAAATGAAAATGTGGTCCAAACCCAAATACCAAAGCATAACTAGTAGAAAACCCAAGAAACAAACAAACAACTCCTATCTATGGAACATAACCAAAAAAATCAGTTGATCTGAATGCCATGGATTGTAAGGATATTCAAACTAGATCTAGAAAAATAATTAGCATTCCACCTGTTATAATCACTGAGATGATCAGAAGAAACTAAAACCCCTAGTACGGTTGTTCCTAAGAAGGATGTAAAAGAAAAAGATAAGGAGCTAGATAGCAACTCTACTGAGACTCCATTTCAAGGAGATTTAAAGAATCCATACAGGAACTAAGGAAATTAAATATTGAAATACCATTGTTACAAGCAATTAAGGACATTCCAGAATTGAAAAAATTAATCAAAATGATATGTTTGAAAAGACTTAGAATGAACAAGCAAAGCGAGTACCCAAGACTATTAAGGTAGATGGGAAACTTGTTGATTTATTAGTAGGAAAAATTTTGCTTCCCAAATATGGAGATCCTGGAAGTCATGTTATTTTTGTCTCTATATGGAATAAAGATATACATAATGTTTTGGTTTATTTGGGAGTGGTTTGTAAATGTGATCGCAAATGGACACTTTGAAAACATTACCAATAATAGGTATACAACCTACTAATGTTAGGAAATAAGGGATAAAATATGCAAAATAATCCCTTATTTCCTAACAATTAATATCGAGCTTGGTTTGGTTTTTGAAGTGTTGAACTATAGGGAAATTTTTATCTTGAGTGGAAGCTATGGTAGATGATGGAAGATCAAGGGTTGATAAATTCAATGGGTAGAATTTCAGCCTTTGGAAGATGCAGATGGAAGATTACCTTTATCGGAAGGATCTTTATATTCCGTTTATCGAGAAGGTGAACAAACCCTCAAGCGTGATGGATGTCGAATGGGACTTGCTAGATGAAGGCACTTGGGACAATCCGGTTGTGTCTTGTATCTTTAGTATTGTTTAATTTTTAAAGGAAAATACTGGAAAAGAACCGATGGATGCATTAGGGAAGTTGTATGAAAAACCCTCTACCTCTAACAAGATATTTTTAATGAAAAAGTTGTTTAATATGAAGATGTCTAAGAATGGTTCAGTAGTGAGATCATTTAAATAATTTTAATACGGTTGTAAATGTGATAGCTTTGGTTACAATATAATTTGATGAAGAAGTTAGGGATTTATTAGTTTTGTGTTCTTTACCTGAGAGTTGGAATAGCACTGTAATGACAAAGAAGCAACTCGGTTCTAGATAACTCAAAGTTTAAGTTTGAGGATGTCGTAGGGGTGATTCTAAGTGAAGAAATGTGAAGAAAAAGCTCTGGGAATCTTCTACTTTAGGGAATGCTTTGATAAGTGGAAACTAGAGGGAGACAGAAGAATAGAGGAAGTCGTGGAAAATCAAAGGATTGGGTAAGGTCAAAATCCAAAAGCAAGATAGTATGATGGCACTATGGAAAGTCCTGGGCATGTAAAGAAGGACTATTGGGAACTTTTGGGACAAGAAAAACAACAAGAAGAAAACAAGGAGGCAAATTGGCAACGGATAATGTATGTCAGATGCTTTGATTCTTTCTTTGCACAATATTACTTAATCTTGGGTTTTAAATTCGGGGGATTCTTTCCATGCTACTCCACATAGGAATTATTTTGTTGATTATGTTCATGGAGATTTTGGAAATGTTTTTCTTGGTGATGATGAACCTTGAAACATATTTGGAAAAGGTTCTATTCAAAGTTAAGATGCAGAATGGGAATACTTGGCTATTAAAGGATGCCAAACATGTGCCTACATTAAGACAAAATTTTATATCATAAGGGCAATTGGGAAGTGATGGTTATACTATGATATTTACAATAGACTCTTGGAAGGTTACCAAGGGTACTCTTGTGGTGGCAAGAGGTAAGAAGGTGAAACCTTGTATTTAACCACTTATAGCACTAATGTTTGTAATCTTGTGGCTTCAGAAGTAGATACAACATTATGGCACTATAGGCTTGGTCATATGAGCCATAAGGGCATGGAGATCATAAAGAAGGATTTTCCTAGATATACATAAACAAGTTTGGAGTTATGTGAGGACTGCATATATGGGAAACAAAAGTGAGTAAGGTTTCTCAAGGTTGGACCTACAAAGAAAAAGAGTAAGTTAGAGTTGGTACATTCGATGATGTATGGGGCCGGCTCTGTATCATCTCTTAGGGGTTTAAGTTATTATGTTACTTTTATTGATGATGCAATAAGGAAAGTTTGGGTTTATTGTATTAGAAAAAATTGATGTATTTGAAACTTTTGTTAAATGGAAAGCCTTGGTAGAGAATGAAACAGTCTTAAGATAAAATGTTAGGTCGAGATAATGGAGGGAGTATTGCAAAAATGAATTTGATGATTATTGTTCTAAGAATGGAATCCCGTAGGCAAAAAGATGGTTCGGGAACTCACAAAGAGTAGAATGGGGTGGGTATCGAGAAAGGATGAATAGAACAATAATGGAATGTGCTAGGAGCATGAGGTTACATGTAGGACTGCCTCTTTATTTTTGGGCAAAAGCGGTGAGCACAACCTGTGTACTTGATAAACAAAGGACCCTCAAGTGCCTTGGATGGAGGCATACCTAAGGAGGCTTGGTATGGTAAGAAAGTTGATTATTCATTTCTTAGAGTCTTTGGATGTGAGGTGTTTGTCCATATAGAAAAGGATGATAGGACCAAACTAGAGGATAAATAATAAAAATGTACTTTCATTGGTTATGGTGGTGATGACTTTGGATATAAATGTTGGAGTATTAAGGACAAGAAAATCATTCAATCTAGGGATGTGGTCTTTAATGAGAAATTCATGTATAAGCAGTAGTTGTAGGAAAATAGGAAGAATCCAAGAAAGAATATGCAGTGGTAGAGGATATTCCGGATGGGAAAGTGACACATGAATCAGTTTAGGAACCTCCTCAACAGAACCCAAAACTCCTATATTGAGGAGGTATTCTAGGGTAAGAAGAGAACCTGAATGTTTTTCTCCTTCTCTTTATTATTTATTACTCACTGATAGTGGAGAGCTAGAGATATTTGATGAAGCAATGCAGGTAGATGCCGAGGAAGAAGTGGGAGAAAGCCATGGATGAGGAGCATCAGGATCTCATGGAGAACCAGACATGGGATTTGGTGAAGCTACCCGAAGGAAAAAGAGAATTATAGAACAAGTGGGTGTTCAAAGTCAAAGAGGAAGGAGGAAAGAAAAGATACAAGGCCTAGTTGGTGGTCAAGGGGTTTGCACTAGAAAAAAGGTATAGATTTTGATGAGATTTTTCTCTGTAGTAAAAATGAATTCTATTAGAACTGTTCTAGGAATAGTTATATAAGAATGCTTGCACTTAGAATAGCTTGATGTAAAGACTGCATTTATCCATGTTGATTTGGAGGAGGAACTATATATGCAGCAAAGAGAGAAGGCTATGAGGTCAAAGGTAAAGAGGAGATGGTGTGCAAACTAAAGAAGAGATTGTATGGCTTGAAACAAGCTCCACGTCAATGGTATAATAAATTTGATAGCTTCATGATGGAGCAAGGTTATATTAGATGTCATTCTAACCATTGTGTGTATACAAAGAAATTTGAGGATGGAAGTTATATTATCTTGTGTCTGTATGTGGATGACATGTTGGTTGCAGGTAAAAACATGTAGGAAATAAAAGTACTCAAGAAGAAGCTAAGTGAATCCTTTGCTATGAAGGATTTGGGGGCAGCCAAACAAATCCTTGGTATGAGAATATCTCGGGATAGGAAGGAACGAAGATGACTTTATCTCAGGAAGAGTACATTAAGAAGGTATTGGAGAGGTTTAATATGTAAGATGCTAAACTGGTTGGGACTCCTTTGGTGCCATTTCAAGTTATCAAAGGAGTAGTGTCCCAAGACAGAGCAAGAGAGAAACCAGATGTCCAAGGTACCTTACTCATCAGCGATTGGAAGTTTGATGTATGCCATGGTGTGCACCAGGCCTGATATTGCCCATGTAGTGGGAGTGGGAGTAGATTTATGAGTGATCCAGGTAGAGATCATTGACAGGAAGTAAAGTGGATCCTTCGGTATTTGAGAGGGACCATGGGGAAATTTTTTGCTACAGATGGATCAAGACACCACTTTGTGTGGTTATGTAGATTCAGATATGGCTGGAGATGTAGACAATAGGAGGAGCACGACATGTTATGTTTACACTATAGGTGGGACAATAGTAAGCTAGATTTCATGACTACAAAAGTTGGTGGCTTTATCAACCACAGAGGCTAAGTATGTTGTTACCACATAGGCAAGTAAAGAAATGATTTGGTTATAATAATTTCTTGAGGAGTTGGGGCATAAGTAGGAGGAAGGAAAGTTGCATAGTGATAGTCAGAGTGTTATACACCTAGTTAAGAACTCTACTTTCCACTCTAGGATGAAGCATATACAGTTAAGGTACCATTTCATCAGACAACTTTGGAGGAAGAGAAGTTGAAGTTGGAGAAGATTCATACCAGTCAAAATCCTGCAGACATGATGACCAAGGTGGTCACAAGGAAAAACTGAAGCTGTGTTCAACTTTGGTTGGTCTTCATGGAAACTAGTGAAGGGTTGAGAAGCTTGCTCAGAGGAAAACTAGTCTCCAAGTGGGAGATTGTTAGGTTGTGGAGCCTGTTTTCATGTGTGAAAGTGTTGAAGACTATACACTAAGATTACTATACACTTTCCATAGTTGTCTCGTCGGGGTTATGGGTCGGGCCGAGCCCGAGCGCGAAGTGGGGGTGGGGTGGCAACCCCCAAAAATTTTATTTTTGGCCTTAAAATGTGCCCGATATACAGAAACATGCTTTTCTCATATGGGCGAGTTTTTTTAACCCATAGGTTTATGGGATGGTTTTGGCCCATGGTTTTAATACCCATGGTTTTGTAAAACTACTTAAGTAGTTGTCTACTTATGTGGTTTTATGCATATGGTAGAAAAATAATGTAACATTACAGATGTGTTTTGAATTTGGGTGTGAATTCTGTAGAGTTTGTTGAGCATAGCTCCAAATAGATCTAGGTATTGTATTGAGAGAGTGGTGGCTTGTAATAAAATCTGAGCAAGTGATTCTTGGTGGACGTAGCCCAAATTAGGTGAACCACATTAAATACTATCTCTTTGTGTTGTGTTATTTTATTCTGCACTTTTATTTGAGATTTGTAATATTTTCTACATATTAGTTTCTACTATTGTGATTATGTGAGGGATTATTCACATATTTTATCCCTTATTTCCTAACTAACACCATATTACAGATGGTAGCTAATTGTGGCAAAACCGGAAGGAGTTATTGAAGATCTCGGTGGTTATGGTGGAGTCATGGGAATATCCATTTGATTTCCTTATATTGCAGCCAAAAGGTAAAACACTTGGTTATCCCATTATTTTGGGTAGACCATGGTTAGCTATAGTTTTTACCTTAATTGATTGCAGATCAGGTGATATGACTATCTCAAATGGTAAGAATTATAAGAAAATTTCCTTATACCCTCCGCATGCCTTCATTGATAATTAAGAACAATTGTGGGTTGATGCTCCTGATACTAATAAGCAAAACCTATCTTCTTTGGCCATGATCACATTGCAGGATCATGTACACGAGGTAGAAGATATGATTAATCAACCATTGAATGAACACCAATTATCCTTGGAGCAATCGGGAATAGTTCTAGAACCTATGAACTTAGTTCTAGAACCTGCAGACTGTTCCAGAATCATCAGATTTAGTTCCAGAACCATCACATTTAGTTCTAAAACCACACCAACAATAATTCCCTGTGACTGTACATAATTTCACTCGGAGGAATGAGATTTATCTTAGGGAGAGGAAGAATCAGTAGCTTCAGTTTCAAATATATCAAGAAATGGTGAAGAATTTCTGGAAAGCAAGCAATGATGAGGAGTTTGACCTACAACAAGATAAGTATCATAACTCTTCCTACTATCCTTTTTCCAATATTCTATCTCAAGGAACTTTTGGAGATGTTGCTACATATCATATGTTGTTGCCACATGCATGTCCACTAAATACCTTAATGGAACCCTTTCAAAAAATCAGTTCATCACACATTAGAACCAAACATGTTGAGATTCAGCGAGTAAAATTTTGAACATTAACAAGTTGGTTGAAGAATGATGAAGAAGCTAAATTGTTTGATGTTCTGAAAAATCATACTAGAGATTTTTCTTGGGACTAAAAATATATGAAAGGAATCCATCCAAGTATTTTCACTCATCACATCTATACTGAAAACATTAGACCAGTTAGGCAACCTTAGAGAAGGATTAATCCAGCCTTAAGAGATATAGTCAAGCAAGAAATTGAAAAACTATTACAAGTAGGTTTTATCTACCCTATCTTAGATAGTCAGTGGGTGTCTCCTCTTGTAATTGTTCCTAAAAAGAACGGAAAATGGAGAATTTGTGTTGACTATAGGGAACTAAAAAAAGCCACATTGAGAGATTATTTTCCCTTACCATTCATAGATCAAGTCCTAGACAACCTCGGCAGTAAAGCAAGTACTTTTCCTTCTGGATGGCTTTAGTGGATATAATCAAATCGAGTTGTTGTTGAGGATCGGGAAAAACTACCTTTACATGTCCATGGGGTATCTTTCAACTATAGGGTATTACCATTTGGATTATGTAATGCTCCAAATAACCTTCCAAAGAGTTGTATTAGTGATTTTTGCAAACCTAACAAATGACTGTGTAGAGGTATACATGGATGAATTCACTATGCATGGAGACACATTTGATGATGCTTTGAGGAATTTAGATAGAGTATTAACAAGATGTGAGAAATACCATATGTCTCTTAGTCATGAGAAGTGTTTGATGATGGTTGATGAGGGGATTGTATTAGGACACCACATTTCAAAAAGAGGAATTTAGGTTGACTAACAAAAAAAATCAGAATTATTTCAAACTTACCTATTCCTCAAACCCCCACAGATATCAAGTCATTTTTAGGGCATGTTGGATACTATAGGTGCTTTATCAAGGATTTTAGTAAAATTGTTGCCCCATGTTTAATTTTCTTACCAAGGATTGTGAATTTCTTTGGGATGAAAGATGTCAACATGCTTTTAAGGAAATCAAAGAAAAATTAATCACTGCCCCAATATTGAGAGGACCTAATTGGGAAAACCTTTTCACATTCAAACAGATGCCTCAAATAACTCCATTAGTGCAATTTTGGGACAAAAAGATGAAGAAGGGAAAATGTATGCTATTTATTACCTCAGTAAAAATTTTACTCCCAAATTACACTATTAATGAAAAATAATTTCTTTTATGATATATGTAATTAATAAATTCAGAAATTATATCACAGGGTACAAAATATTTGTACATACAGATCACTCAACAATTAGGTACTTAATGAAAAAAGCGAAGTGTGGTTAGAGGTAGGATAATTAGATGGTTATTACTTTTATAAGAATTTGATATCGCCATAGTAGATAATCTAAGAAAATATAATGTGGTAGTTGATTTCTTGTCAAGATTGACCACTACAAGGAGCAAGATCTAGTTAAGGACAACTTTCTAGATGAACAATTGTTTTCTATTTCAGCTGATACACCATGGTTTTCTGATATGGAAAATTATCTTACAACAGGGAAGTTTCCTCCTTTCACTAAGAAACAAATGAAAAAGTTGATCAAAACTAGTGCACAATTTAAATGGTTAAATGGAATGTTATTTAAATGTGGTCCTGATTTGGTTTTACGCAGGTGTGTGAGAGAAGATGAAATCTTTGACATACTCAGGGCATGTCATGATGAACCAAGTGGAGGACACTTTTCAGTGAAAAGAACAACTCACAAGATACTTGGCATCTAGCTATTATTGGCCATCTCTGTACAAAGATGTGAAGATATATATCAAGTGGTGTGATCCCTGTCAAAGGATGGGACAACCAACTTTTACCAATGAAATGCCTCTGCAACCTCAAGTAGTGATTGAACCATTTGAAATATAGGGGTTAGATTTTTTTGGTCCCTTTATTCCTCCTTCATAAGGAAAGGAATACATTCTTGTGTGTACTGATTATGTGGAAAAAGTGGGCAGAAGTGATAGGCTTTAACAAATGCTAATGAAGAAGCAGTTGTTGATTTCCTTTGGCACAAAATTATGGTAATGTTTGGTGGTGCACCAAGAAGTATAGTTTCATATTAGGGGCCAAAATTCATGTCTAATATGATCTAAGCCTTCACAATGCATTATCAGATCAATCATAGGAAGTCATCTCCCTATCACCCACAATCAAATGGATAAGGAAGTAACAAACAAAGAATTGGAAAACATCCTTACCAAAACAGTTGAATCAGGTAGGAGAGATTGGGTAAAGAGACTACCTGAATGTTTCTGGGCCTATAATACAACTTGGAAGACTACAATAGGATTTTCACCATATGAGTTAGTCTATGGGAAAAATCCCTTGTTACCTATTGAATTTGAACTACAAACATTGAGGACAACAACTAAAATAGGTATTGAGTTGGATGCAACACAAAAGGAGAGAATTCTTCAACTCAATGAGTTGGATGAGTTAAGGATGGAAGCACTTTAGTAGATAGAGATAATCCAAGATCAAAGAAAGCAATGACATGACACACATATCAAGAAGAGGAAATTCAAGGTAGGATATTGGGCATTATTGTTTGATTCTAAGTACCAACAATTCAAGGAAAGTTGAGAACCAAATGGTTGGGACCCTATCAGATTGAGCAGATATTTGACAATGGTTCTATTTAGTTACTTCCCATTGATGATAGTAGAAGGAAACTTTTGGTCAATGGACATAGGCTAAAACTTTATAGGAAGCCTCCTACTAAGGATGAATTCTTGAGGTAGATTGAAGTAGACAAAGAATTTGATCATATGGAAGAACCAGTTCTTCCAAAATTCTTCCAAAATGATCAAATAATAAGATGGATAGATCCATAATAAAGGGAAGAGAATGAAAACCAGTAAATGGTGTTCTCTTCCCCAAAAAATTCTCTCAGAGATCAATTGAAAACCAACAATGGTGGTTGATCTCCTTAATAAATGCCTAATCCAAAATAAAAGGAACTTATTTGGAATTCCAGCTATCTTTTCTAACCATTTTTCCTTTTGTTTCACTTTTAGGAATGATGATTTGTCATGTCGGAGGATCGGATCATCAAGGATGGTAATTATGTCTTTAAATTATTAAAGGTTAGATTAAAAGTTCACATGTGTGATTGGATTTGATTTAAAAGTTGGTATGATGAGTCATCTATTGTACATTATGATTAAAAGTGAGTAATCATGAGGATGATGTCGGTGGAACAAAAGTGGCGGCATGTTTATAATGATCTATCATTTGTGCAGAATAAACAAAGTGAAGAAGAAGTTGCAGAAAAACTTCAAGAAGAAGTAGATTTGCATTCTGCAGCTAAACACAATAGTTCCGCAACTAAGCACTGGTAGTTCCGTAGCTAAAACTTTATGTTTCACAACTAAGCAAAGAGTTTTGTAGCCAATCCAGTAGAGTAATAATTTTAAGGAGAATGAATTTGAATCGCCCTCTTTACCATGGGGATTAAAAAGAAGTCGGAACCTGAGGATGATACCTAGCTTCTTGCAGATGAAGAAGTGACTATATTTGAACAGGTAGGGTGGTTGGAATTCCTGAAAAATTTCTCATGGTAAGATAATTCATTATAAATTTAGAACAATCTAAAATAAATTTTAGAAATATTGTAATTCCTTTTTTTGTGAATATAATAAGTAATGTATCTGGTGTGCCAATTGTGCATGTCCCAAATCTTGTCAAAGGGACCTTAAAATAACTAGTTGAAACCCTGCTACAAGAGGGGGAAACTGAACCCCAATATATTTACAACACTAATAAAATCATAAAAGGGGTCAAAAGGGCCAACTTGCCCAAACCCTTTGATAGAGTGGCATTTTGGATAGTCAAGTATTTAACTTGTGATGGTCAATTTGGGTCGGTAGGAAGAGAAGTCCTGAAGATGCTCATATATCTTAGATATGGAGCTACAAAACCAGAATATATAGTAAACCTTCAAGGTTTCTTTTTGAATCCATCCATATAATGGCCCAGAGGTATTCCTGGGGTGTTGGAACAATCAAACATCATGGGTTAGTTCATTTGGTGTGCCAACACCATTTTATTGCAAAGAAAAATGGAGAAGAAATATGGGAGAAATTTCTTAACAAGTTTAAGCAAAACCTTGATATTATCAGGAGGGCAATACCAACTCCTTTTTCTCCTACAACTAATTTGGAAATTGATGCCCCTATAGAGGAAAAGAAGGAAATATGTGGGGAGAATATACCAAAAAGAAGAAGATTTGGAAGAAGGATTAAAACTATAGAACCTATTGTACCTTTAAAAGAAACTCCTTCCTCTGTAGCAGCTACATGAGAGCTAATATTTGTCTCTGATAGTGACAGTTCACCTAGGCAAGAGCAAGAAGTGAAAATTAGAAGAAGCTCTAGGAGGAAACCCACTTCTGGACATTTCAAAGTTCCTCAAAGAAGAAGAATTCATAAGAGGTCTAGAGAAATTCCAGAGGGGATGAAAGAACATGACAAGTTGGAAAAAGAAGTTGTTGATATTTTGGGCAGCATGGCCATGACTCCTCCTAGACCAAGCCAAACTGAGATGGAAAAAGAAGATGAGAGATTTGAGGAACATGTTTTTCAAGAGTTGGGTGAATCAACAACACTATCACATGAAGAAGAGTTGGCATCTTGGAGATGAAAGGGAAATTTCCTTTAGTAGAAGAGGAATGTTCAACCCCAAAGAAATTTTAGAGAAAGAAGAGAAACAACAAGTTAGACAGGCTCTATTTTTTTGTCAGAGCAGAACTCATTATCAAAGAAAAGGATGAGGAGTTGAACTTCCTCAAACTCAAATTGGAACAGAGAGAAATTCTCATTAGGGAACTAACAACTCAGCTCATAGACAAGACTAAGGAATTGACAAGAGTTAAACAATCAGATGATGGAGAAAGAGGAAGAATGTCAAATTTCCAGAAGATAGAGTATTATGTCACAGTCTACTGCACATATTGAATTAACTTTTCAACCAATCAAGCAGTTATGGGATGATACTTGCAAGGAACTCAATGAAATCAAAACATCCAATGAGGACTTGAGAAGCAAGATGGAAGACGAAAAGAAAGAAAGAAAGGAATGGGAAGAAATTTTTTACAAAGAAGAAGGAGACAAATTTAAATGTCTTGTAAAAATACAAATGGTTTTCATAATGAGTGAAAAATTACTTGCATGCAGGAGACCTTCTCCTGCATATAGCGTGTTTCTAGAGGAACAATTCATTCACTGGAAGCTATCAAGAATTGCATGTGGCCTTCCACATGAAATAAAAGATGAATCTAAGTTCATGATAGCCTATTCTTTAGCCAGTGCGAGCAAGTAGAAAAATCTTCTCTGTGAATTCTATCTCTATAATCTTATGCTAGAAAAGAACACAGGCTTCATGATCAATTTGTATGTGGGAGAAAGCCAACTTAATGCATTTGTTTTTGTTCTTCAAAATCAGATTGCATGGAAGGAAAGGGATTATGAGCATCTATTGAAAGCTAGTTCATCTGGTCTCTACATGAGGGCTCATTATGGTAAACCATCTACTTTCGTTAAACATTTTAGAACCCATGCCTTTGATAGACGGTTCAAGACACATTATCTTGCCAGTTTACAAAAAGTATTGATTCCTTCACCTCTTATGAGGAGGGGAACTTTGAGTATATTTATGATGGATGTTTGAAAAGATGGGATCTTATTACAGTTTCATTGAGAAGAAGAGAAGTAATATCTCCCACAAACTTAATATGGAGCTTAGAAAGAGCTAAAGCCTTGTGCACACTCATCCCTCAGGTCAATGAAAAGCACATGGGAATATGGATGGGAATGAGAACAAGGCCTCCCCTTCTTCTCACTCCCATGTCTCCATGGAAAAATAGAGAACCTCAAGATCCCACTCAATTTGAGGAATGGAAGAGGAAAGTAGAAACAGGATTAGGGTATAGTTTTTGAACTAAAACACTGGGATATTTAGTTTCATCCATTTGACCTGAGCAGTCAATTGGAATGTAGAATACACAACCCAAGATTTGAAGAGTAAATTTTGTAAGAGGACTTACAAACAAGTAAGTACGGGGAGATGATAAGGCTAGAATATGTCTCATTAATGTACAATAAATGATCTTATTTTACTCTCCTTTTTATCAAGTTTGACTACATTTTGTGACTTTTGTTTGATCTAATATAAGTTAGGATGTAATTGTCCATCTTTTGTTGATTGTAGTTCTAACGTTTAAAAACTCTGTAATTCCTAACAAAGTGCTTTGGAAATTCAGTTTTGTAATAAAACAGGTCACAATCAGTCAAAAGAACAAAGTATGAAGTGGTTAGCATGTTTTTGGAAGCATTGGTTTCAATACGGCTTAGTTTTGGAACTTCCAGACTTAGTTCTAGAACTCCATTACGTAGTTACGAGCTCTATCACTTAGTTTGGAACTCCAGTACTTAGTTCCAGAATTTTTAGACTCTAGTTCTGGAACTCCTACATGTAGCTCCAAAACCCTCATAGTTAGATTTGGAATGATTTCCTTTAGTTTTGGAACTTCTCTAAAGTTCTGGAACCGGTGAGAATTTTTTATTCCAACAATGTCTGGTGATTTAGAAATCAATGATCCTTTCAATCAAGAGCAGATTAGAAGATTTTTAATTCTTCATACTCACAGATCCAAGGATAACTATCATATAAGTAGTACGTCCAGCCATGTTCCAATTCAACATCTATTTTGGGCATGATTCAGTTCCATCTGAATCGGTAGGAAAACTATGGTTGTAAATGCACCTTTGGAAGGAGTATATATATGACTGTAACTTAGATAGATTTAGGATATAGTAATATAGAGATAGATCAATATACATAGATACAAACACAGAGAGATAGAAAGAGACAATACGTCTTTGTAATGCAGAACATTTTATCAATAAAATAGCCATTTCTGTTTTGAGAGAATATTAAGTTGTCAAATCCTAGTTTCAAGGTGGAGCAAGGGCCCACTCCTCCAAGAACTAGGATCTTTTTTTATTGGTATTTATATTTCTAGAGCAAATAATATAGATCTGTTAATTCTGTAAATGCTTTTGATTATTCAAGTTGAAATCTGTCGTATACTTGTTCCTACAGGTGTTCTAGATTAGATTCTTATTTCCTTGCAATCATCTTTCAGCATTCTCAATTGTGTGTTTATTTCCAAAGCAAGTGTGTCTATTTTTGTAATGTGTGTTTACTTACAACAATCTATTTCATTCTATAAATGTGTGTTTATTTCCAAAAATTTATTTTTGTAGAGAGTGTTTACTTCCAACAAGTTTTCATAGTTTGATTTCAATAAGGTTTTGGCCAAGAAGTCCTCAAGACATTGAGAAAATCCCCAAAAATATAAAAAAGAAAACAAATACCTACAGTCAATTACTAGATCACTAAGATTTCTTGTTGCATATAGCTTTGGACACCACCCCTGGTTTGAATATGACATCAACAAAGAGTTGATTAAATGAAGGGAATAATGACACCCATCGAGATAGGGTGTTATCTTATGGTGTACCACCATAAAATCAACCAAAATAATGTTGATGATCTCATTTAAGAAATAAGTGCCCTTATCACTTGTTAAACTCAATGGACATCCATACCTATTGATAATGTTTTCCCATTAAAATTTTTGTTGTAGTTGTGAAATCCTTGGTAGGTGCTTCTTCCACCCACCTTGTTAGATAGTCTGTATAAGTTATAATATAGCACGCGTTAGTCCTACACACGGGTGGGGAAATAGGACCTATAAAGTTAATAACACATTTCTGCAATAGGCACTTGCTTTAAGGCCTCAAAGGCATCTCATCTCTGGTCCTAGGCTTCCCAAGGAGATGAAAATGGTCACATGCCTTGGCACATTCTTTAATATCTTTGTAAAAAGTTTCCCACCAAAGGCCAACCATCATAATCTTACGTGTGGTGATATCCCCAATATAATGACCTCCTATAATTCCACCATGAGCTTCTTCCATAATGGCCTCATGCTCATGATCCAAAACACATCAACATAAAATTTCATCATGACCTAGCTTGTACAAATCTTTGCCTATCAACTAGTAAGGTGCCACGCGTATTACAAGTTGCTTCTTTTCTAATGTCTTCATTCCCTCAGTGCCTATACAATATGCAAAAATACTACAATATCCTCTAAATTTGTAAGCACGTGGTTTAATTTGAACAACTATGTATTAAACATTGTGTCTTCAATGCTCTGCACATCCTTGCTAGAATTGTTCCTTGAAAAATGGTTAGGCCCTGAATTACTCTTTCCTAGTTTCAAAACAACTATAAATTCAAACTCTTGAAATAGTAGTATCCACCTGCAAATGTGCCCTTGCAAAACAAGCTTATTGACCAAATATTTAAGTGTCATATGATTTGTAAATAATATAAATGGTGTCACCGATAAGTATTTTCTGAATGTTTACAAAGCGTAGATCATGGACAAAGCCTCGTACTCAGTAGTTGTTTAATTCTGCTCCATTGGTGTCAACTTCTTGCTTGCAAAACAAATGGGGTGGTATACAATTCCTTCTCCCTGGTTGTGCCAACAAATTGCGCCGATCACCATTCCAAAAGCATCAACATGAACATGAAAGGGTTTGTCCCATGAAGGAAAACATAAAATAGGTGTAGTAGTAAGCCTTTCCTTCAATGTTTCAAACACTTGTTGTTATGCACCACCCCAATAGAATTTTATTTTACTTTTAACATTTCTTCGAAGGGCGTGACAATATTTTCATAGCCTTTAATGAATTTCATGTAATACCCTATATGTCCCAAAATCCATCACTTCACTTTGATTATTAGGTTCTTTCAAACCCAAGATCACAATGACCTTGGTTGGGTCCACCAACAACCCTTCCTTACAAATAATATGGCTAAGTAAAGTGCCAAAAAGTGTCATAAAGATGCATTTCTTAATGTTAAGAGAGATTCTCAATTACATGCACCTCTCAAACATGAGCCTTATATTCTCACAATGATATTTGACCAAACCATACACTATCCAATTATCTAGATACACCTATAAAAATTATGAATGAAGTCCTAAAAATCCTGCACAATAATGTGTGAGAACACCTCTAGTGCATTCTTCAATTCAAAGGGCATCATTATATACACAAAACTTCCCCACTCAGTGGTGAAATTTATCTTTTCCTGATCTTCCTTTGCTATGCATACTTGATGATAACCTGAAAACCCATATGTAAAAGAGTATATCTCGTGCCCTACAACTCCCTCAAGAATCTCCTTTGTAAATGGTGTGGGAAAAGGATCAATAACACATGAAGAATTTAACTCTCTATAATCCACATATATCCTTATCCTCTCATCCTTCTTAATGCTTATTACCATGGGGATAACCCATTCAAATTCCTCAATGGGCTCAATTATACCAAACTTGAGAATTTTATCAATTTCTTCCTTTACCTTCACGCGTAGATTAGGATTCATCCTGTAAGGCCTCTTCCTAACTAGGTGCACGCCTTCTTTAAGTTTGATTCTCATCTCACCTAAAGAAGGGTGTACTCCTTTTAACTCATGATAGCCCCATGGAAACAAGTCTTGAAATTCACGCAGGAGTTCAATAATCTTAGCCACCTTCCTGCTCCGACCAATAATCACCAATAATGGCCTCTTTAGGCTATGTATTTTTTCCAATGTTAACCTTCTTTGTTTTCATAGGCTCGTGATATACACACACCTTCACATATTATGTATCCATCACCTCACACATACCTTCAGTGTGGTTAACATCCAGGTTATTATCCTCATCATTTATTATACATATCAGTTTACCCTTTTCTTTTTCTTCCTAGGCACAGACTATCTCTTCTTCTTCTATCTCTTCAAGGTCAAGGTGCGCCTCTAAATATAGCTCTCCAAACATATCTAATAGGAGTTCCTCAGCCTTTACGCTATCTCCAAAAGTAAGGCACTTCATAATCTATAGTGCTTCATTGACCAAAGGCTTAGTAGAAAAATAATCAAAAGTATGAATCATACCTGAGGTTACCTCCTACCAATTAGTTGTTTCTCATGTTAACTCTACATGGACATACCATGCACATGTAACCACTTAAAGTGGAGTAGAAATTATGCACCCAGAGTGATGGTAGTAAGGCCTCCTACCCCTTCGTCCAAAGTCTCTCACAATTCTGAGTGTGATGAGGTAGGGGACTTCCCATGGAATTCACATATCTGAGAAGGTACATTACTCCTTAGGAACTTAATAGAAAAAGTGATTCTCACTTATTGCCATTCCAATAGGTTGTCTCTTTGTGTTTCCCACCAACGTGTTACTATCCTGCGCATAGTATATATTAGCATTTTTTTTGTCTCCTTCATTTTTCCACTAGGCTTCCATGGCACGGAGAAATACATAAGAGTTCCCCTCACCGGTATACCTAGGTACCTGGTTGTAACTCAAACACCTAACCATGCATGACCTAATCATGTGAGTAAATATGTTCTTAATCTCTCACCCAACTACTTCATATGTTCCATGTGCCCACTTATCATAAACAATACTTGTGGTATCACTAACTGAATAAGCATTATCCCACTATATCACTCCTTAGATGGCTCAGTTACATCAAGGTCTTTGATTGTGCATGCATATATCTTGTTAAGTCTTCTTCACTCAAAGGCTTGACATACGAGCAACCTTTGCATTGTCAAAGGTATAATGACGTGATCTTCCTTATTCTCAAAGCTAATGTACCCCTTGTTGAAGCACAAATATGCATTATTCGCATAACACTATGGTCACCCAAGTAATGTTGGGAAGCTATCTACTTCAGCTAGCTCCAATACTTCAAAGTCCCTAGTAAACTTGGCCCCCTAAATTGTAATAGTTGCATCCTTTAGTACTCTAATAGGATTAGCCCTAGTTTTTTTGCCATGTACAACACATTCAAAGAAGGATGCAATGGTGGTCTTCCCATATGATTCCATGCATCCAACATGAGTACATTAACTTCGCACATATATATATTAGAATGTTTCTTAGAATCCATCCATCTATGACTACGTATTCAATGTAATCTCCTTATCATACTCATGATTATGTGGGGGAAGATTTGCATGAAGTATCTACCTCTCGCACTCATTACCTGCACATGGTATCTTTTCCCTCGACCATTCTCCTAACAGGGGGATTATGTTCTCCTGGCACAACATTTGACATACCTCCTTTAATTCATCCATGTCCTTCTGTGGGATTTCAACCTTCTTTTCTCAATCTATCACGCACACCTACTCCTTCAAGCTCTGAATCTCTCCCTACAGATCTCTAATAACATCCATAGTCTCTTGGTAAACCTCTTTTTGATGTGCATCATTTGGATAATTTACATTTATCACTTCTTACTTTGTTATTGTCATCTTATACTTCAGAGGTTCACGTGCACACGTAGCCTTAACACATGCAAGTAAATAAAATAGGTTGTAACTTAGGGGTAGGTGCTACCTTCGGCATCCATTGATCTTAAATTATGCATTATACCTTAATCATTCCCACGCCCCTATCTTGCTTGTGTTGTTTTGCTCATGTGCTCATATAATTTAGGACATTCTTCAAACTTGTTTTGTTTTCCACACCATGAGAAAACCACATTTTGAGGACACTCATACTAATAATGATTAGGAGATCCAAAAGTATAACAAGTTCCTCTAGGAAATCCTCCACTGCCACTACCATGACTTTGGCATTCATATCCTCCACGAAATCCTCTATTCTTGTTATCCCCATTATTGTGTCCTTCATTATGTTGTTCTCCTTGTTCCTTTGATCCACTTGCTACACTAGTCTAGCGCACACCAGTCTCAATGGCTTCATGGATATGATCAATCAGTCTGAAGTCAACTATGTCATGAGTATGGGTTTTACAAATCTTACAATACATAGACACATTCTTCTAAATCGTGTACTGCAAGAGAGGACATCTTCTGCATCATGGTCCAAATGAAAATCTCATAATCAACAACATGCATGCACCAACTTGTGAGGGCATATATCCTTAGTGTGTCCTTTAACCTCACAATTTATACACCCTATTCCACTAGTGTCTCATGAGTTGAATTAGCTGAGAGCTTCTCAATCAAGTTTCTCCATGGCTGAAATATGTGCTTCTAAGAACAAACTTACTCTAGTGTCCATACTTCTAACTTCCTCAACATGTAACACTTGCTTTCAAGGTGTCACGTGAATCTACAACTATCTTATGAGATAGCGCCCATCTGAATGAAGTCAACAATCCACCCATGAACCATTGTGCATGCTAATTGGGGTGTATGTCATAAGACAATTTGACAACAAAGTTTTAAAATGTGTGTCATATTCTTGCATGCTCTCAGATAAACCATGTTTAATGTCCTTAAGCACATTGATACTTTTCTTCTCAAATTATTGAATATGGAACTTAGTTAGAAATATAGAGTGCAAAGCATTATAATCCACCATAGTATGATGTGGGTCATACTTTCTATACCAACTATGTGTGCCCTTGAAGAGTAGTAGCAAATTGACTTAATTTTTTTATCTAAAGTTGTGATTCCCTTAGTGCGTCATCTCAGATCACACTTGTGCACATGCTCTACATCATCTTCAATACTTATATAGTCTAGAAAGTGAAGAGACATTTCATAGTAAACTTGTTATGGTTGATGAGGGTGTGTACCTTGTCCACTAGATCCAAAACTAGAAACCCCACCAATATTTCCTCCACCTCTAGAACCATTTGATCCACTTGATCCCGATCCTCCTAATCCTCTTGATCCACCTAATCTTCCTCATGAAGAAGACAATGGACTAGTGGATGTACTCCCTTGTGTCCCAATTGTAGTGCTAAACTGAATTCCCATAGTTTGCAAGTTGTAGTACTCCCAGACATATTCCCAATGTTCTGTGCACCCACACTCTATCTTGATGACGCACCATAAATTATTCCTCAATTGGTCCCCCAAATCATGATGTTGTATGTGTTTTCATAGGTGTATGTGTTGTCTTATGCACTTCTATATTCAAAGGAAAATTATATCTACATATAACTACTAGATTACCTACACTCACCTACTTATCAATTATTACTTCTAGAATTGGAACACCAAGCACAAGGGCTAGGTTGTTAGGTGGGATTAGTTGCATGCCCACGGTCCTCAATCTCTCCTCCTCGACATGCTCTCATCAGAAGCCCAAGGAGATTCTCCATTGCACTTTCCTAAGTGGGGTAAATCCTGATGCTTCGGATCCATGTCTTCCACGTGAGATTCAAATACTTCACAAGACATCATCCTTCGTAACTCCACAAAATCCATAATATCACACTTATTTGTCAATTCCCTCTCCCACACTTCATTATACTTGATCCACCTTTCCTCTCTCTGCCTTTCTGCCACTAGGTATGTCATATTTCACCACACCTGCTCCTACCCCTGTGTGTGGTGGTGGGTTTATCTAGCCATAGGTAATTACTCCAAACTCAATACTACCATCAATATCTTATTTCCAAAGGAATAACATGGATATAAGATCCTTTGGGCTCACACAAAAATTCAAACTCAGTAACTTTGGACAAGAATACATAGAAACAACGTAATCCAAAGTATAACTGCACACAACACCAACCCACCAATGATATTTAGCACGTGTCTAATCTTCATCTGCATCAAATAAGGTCTGGTAATCTTCCTACATCCAAACCTTGGTCTGTAACTCCATATTTTCTTTGATGCATACACTTGCAACCACTCATACAATTCTATTGGAAAAAGGATGAAAAAGTCTCATAGAGCTCATGATATAGATTATCTTCCACCCACTTGTGTGCATTGAAATTAGGTCCAAAACCATATCTTCGCTTAAACTGATCTTATACTTCATCTACCCAACTTTCAATGGCCACAAGATTCAATCAATACGCCATCATCATGTCAGACATTTTGAAAAGAGGTCCGACAACATGGAACCAAAATGTAGTCTTGTTTTTCCACTCAAATGCCTAGGTGTGCTGGCACTTCATCCAAATAGATCTAAATGCTCACCCAAAGTGCGTGAAGCCACCAAGTCCCTCTTTTAAATTGTCTTGTCAAGGTGTTATCATGCATATTCTTATCTAACCATTATCAAAGAATACACTCAGATGTAGACCATTACAATCATCACAAAGAAACACATGTAATAAGGAAACAAAATAGATCAAACCATTACTAAGATAAGATTCACCATACAACCACCATGTTTTCAAAAATATCAATTACTATAATCTATCCATAATACACCATTAATAACCAAAAGGATTACATATCAAAAGTTGAATACATCATTATATTGTCATGGAGTCATGTGTGCTAGCAAAAAGGGCATCATAACTCTACAATACACACGGTATATAAAACTATACACATAAACTACTATATATAGGGGTGGGGACTTTCCCTTCACCGCCCATGCATTCCCACAAATACATTACATGCTCAAAATAGTCATGCGCTAGTAGTTACATGCTTTTACAAAAAGTATAATAATAGATTAATCTATAAATAAGATCTACCCTAATCTTATTATTACCATGGTCGATGCACGACCTTTGATCTTCTACTTTGTTCCCAAAATAGCTCTTTTTTAGCCAAAAATTCTTCTTACTTTATTCCATTACATGATTTGCACTCTAACATGCTTTTCTTATTTTTATCTCGTGCCACATAAAATAAGCTAAGTCCTACATGCTTTCTTTATGGGCACACGTCTTTGTAAATTTCTCTTGCCCACTCTCTTTTGCTCCCCTCTTGTGTGCCTAAACTCTCCACGTGCATCTTTCAAATACTTAGGAATTTTCTCCAATGCAATAGAGATAGGTGACTTATCTAATTACTTTACAATTTATAGGTAGTTAAGATTGTGTATATGTTGGATCTAGTGGGAAATAATGTAACATGAACTCATTAGAGATTATGGAACTCTACATTGTGGCTGGACAAGACCGCCTAATACAGGACAAGGGTGTCTAGACACCTGGTGGTTGGTCATTGGTGTCGATTTTAGGCGTTGGTGGATGCAAAGGGTTAGGATATGCTTTCTTCTATATTTCTAGGGTTTCATTGTTAATTCTTGTTAATCACTCGATATTCTCTCTTTTGTCATTGAAGGTACATGTAACCTACAAAACAAACCCTAGCTACCCCTGCATGAGGCTTACAAACACATCATATCTGAATTAAATATGTAAAATGTGAAGTCGAGCGACCCTAGTGGTTACTTGAAGAGTGAACTTATGACCAAGTGCTACACTAGATTCCAAATCCATGAATTTTTTGTGTTTATGTGTGTAATAGTGTCATTAGGTTTCCTCATGCCATGATGATGTCAAGTTAGCAGGATATAGCTAGTTAGATACAAATGTGTGGTATGAAATTCAACACTTCCCCTTTCTATGTAGTGTATGTATCCCAAAAATGTAGTCCCTTTGATGGTAGCAATAATATGTAGATGTGATTACCCCTTAGAATTGCCAGCCAAAATATTAATGTGTATGTTGTGTATATATATGGATCTCTTATTTAAATTTTGACACTAGTGACATGAAAATCCGAATGTGAGCTTGGGATAAGGATAAGAAAATAAAAAGGCTGACCACAAATGTCAAAATAAGTAAAAATAATAAACATGACATGAGCACCATAATGGACACAAGCATTTGGGTGCTAGTGTCTAGAGTGGGTGTTGGTGTCCTAGAATAAATGACAACATATGTGAAAAGACAGACATACAAGGATCCTTGTGACTGATTAGAACTAGGTATAGAAAAGACAAACGTGAGATAAAATTAATAGAAACAATCAAAGAAAATAAATGGACAAAGGATTGTGTCACCAGTGAATACTTTTCTTACTTAAGATCCATGCATATAACAACATACTTGATGGCATAGTAAAATAGTAACATGTACGTGATTTTGTTTCTACACGTGTAATACCTATATGAATACAACTAGTTGGCAACTTGAATAGATTTGATCATGTTTGAGATGATTTTGATCTTGTTAAGACATTGAGTTGGAATATTTGAGTTCTTGGAAATGAGGGAAGTTGAACTCCTTGACCTAGTTAAGCTATTCAAAACTGTATTAGTGATTTCCCTAGTGGATGTCCATCATCTTTGGGAAGATATATGGAGCCTTGAGTACCTTTAGTATTAGTATTTGAAATGAGAGCTCATAAGAATGCCAAGTGATGTCAAATAAGAAAATGAGGTAATATAAACTTGCTTATATAGGGTTTTGAATGTAAATAATTATGATGAGGATGATCTAAGAGGATAAAAATACCCAACAACAATAATCAACTTCAAATCAAAGTTGAAGATATGTCATTCAAGACCTGCATACAGTCAGCCATGACCGGAAAGCACATCCTAACCCTACCATAAGGTTTTGGAAAGGATGACAATAAGTGCAATTTGAAAGGTGTATCATGATAAACAGAGGTTTAGTGAAAAAATTATGTGTTTATATTCAGAATGTGATGACACATCAGTGTGTAGGAATAAGTAAGTTGGGATTGAGACAATAAGATGTATTGAGCATGCCTAGGATGTGGATATTTGTCTTAACAAAGGATCATAGTCACAAACAACAATGTCAAAAAGGTAAATTACTAAATTTGAGTGTCTACATGTAGCCACCATATATCTATTATGTCGTATTTGTATTATGTAGTTGGTTATGGTCATTTATTGTTACACTTGTAATGTTTCCCAAGTAGTTGTGGTATCTCATATAAATACCTAGCTAAAAGGATTTATTAAGGTCATATCCTTGTAGAAATAAGCTTTTGAACATTTTAATGATTTTTCCTTTATTTTTTGTTTCTACTATGCATTATGTCCTAGATTTTGATGTATGTGTGCATTCTTTCTATATGTATGAAGTATATATAGTCTATTTTTTAATATATATAAATTTATTTTATTGTTAGGAGTTAATGTTCACTTATCACACATCTAACAATGTTGTTATCCTCTTTGCTTTGCAACAAATTCCTCAAGCTCTTGCACTTGCTTATGCCTTGATTAAGCAAATTTTGGTTTGAGAATGAGTATGGTTTTATATCTATCTTCGCTAGCTAGAAAGGGGTCTTTGTCGTGCCATAAAATTAATTTCTCTTTATACCCTATCCTTATCCAAATTTAAACTTTTTATAACTCTGATATATCTAAGACAAAATTTTGCAATCACTTTATATTGCTAACTCTTTATGGTTATATGTGATATCATTATGCACTATCTTTTATAAGTGAACCTTGATGTGAAATGAATAACTAATATGTAAACCTTGTGCACACCTATATTTAACCATAAAATGCAGTATCACATCATTTTCCCATTGTAAAATCCCACATGTAGTCCCACCAAAACCCAAGAATGAACCAACAAATGCCCTCATGAAAAATAGACATATATCAATCTATCTTGAGATATTCCAAGTAAAATCATATGGCCACAATACTTGGTGAAATAAAACCTTAGTGAGATCCTCGTGTGTATCCCATTGTATAGTCACTTTTTCAGGTTGTTGTCATGTGTTTTTGCAAGGGAAAATTTCAACTTGAAAACATGACAACTTTACCCTAGTGTTAAAAATTTTGATTGTAAACCTTCCCGGTCACCCTTATAGATCATTTCATCCCTTATGCTAGGCCCATCCTAATCCATTTAGTGCTCATATCTATGGTTATAACCTTTCCCATGTGTTGGAAAGATAAAAACAAGTTCATAAATTTCTTCCGAGACAAAGTGCCTCTCGAGGCAAATTTTTAGTGGACTTAGAAATGGCTATTTTTAGTCTTTCTAAGGGGGTGAAAATCCTTTGGAGTAGAGTTAAAGACATAAATTCATCAGGGAGTGTATTAAGGAGCTAAGAACCTTGTTAAAGTGAATTAGGAATTTTAGGAAATATTTGGAGGTTTAGGATAAAGTTTAGCAAAATCTTATTTTTGAAGGTGAAGGAGCTTGCACTGTAAAAAATAGGTGAACTTTGTAAGATTATTCCTAGAGCTTTAGAATGAGTTGGAGGTCAAATAATATACCATTGGAAATATAATTCAATTCCCTACATGTTGATATTTTTATATTTTTCACAAGACCCGTGCATTTCTTTCCACATCTCATTTTTGGTAGGCACAACTTGTGATCACAAGAAAGAAGTCCATTTTTAGGAGGTTTTAAGATTAATAATACCTTAAGACCCATCCCATTCTTCTCAAAATTCCTTTTTCAGTCAAATTCATATAAATATGTGCCTAAAATGTCCTCTGAGCTCGATAACACCATTTTCAAGGTGTTTCCCAAGATAAGCCTTTTGTCCTTAGTCAATTTTTCCAATGTCACGTGTCAACATGAGGATAAGGCACACTTTTGTGTTCCTCTTTTGCTTTCCAAGGGGATAAAGGGGATAGAAAAATGTGCCCCTCCCCCTTTTGATCTCCTAGACCCACCACGTGACCTTGTAAAGCCTCCGTAAGCACTTTTTGTAAGTTTTCTAACGCCCACCTCTTCCAACGCATGTCCACCACTTGTCACCATGAGGTTGAGGAATTTTTTTTTTTCCTTTCATCCATTTTCCAAGGGGAAAAAAATGTGCCCCCCTTTCTCCGACATGATTCCTCACGTGACCGAAACTCATCTCCGGGTGCTAAAAATAAGCTCTTCTCCCTCACCCTTCCACAAATGCATGTTTTCACTTTTCCTCATAAGGATAGGGAAAATTTTTGTATCACTTTCATCCCTTTTCCAAGGGGATAAGGGGGACAAAAAAAATGTTTCCCCCAATAAAACAAACTAGAAAGATAGCATTTTGAAGATCTTCCTCCATTTGCTCAAAATCCTCCCAAAACTCTTACTGTTTTTTTTCTAGAATTTCCTTCCTCAATTCCTCCCTCCATGTTTTCATGATCACAAAGAAAATTTACAAATTTACATTTTTTCAAAGCTTCATGTTCATATTTTTACCTGAATGACTTTGTACTCAAGAAAGTGAAAAATTTATATCTAACAAACCGGTAGACGAGTTGAGGTGGGGTTTTTTGAAATCTTATTATTTTCTAGGTGCCTTCAAGACACATGTGATTATAATTACATTCATACTCTATAATTTTAATGTCAGAAAAACCCCAACTTTGTGCCTTCGTTTTCATTTTTTTATTTTCCAACATTCCAATGATCAAGATTGAGCCAAAATTTTGTACGTGAAATCTAGAGAATAAACCTATCCCTGGTGGAGTTGGTTTCATCACAATCCAAGGTGTGGAAGGAAAATTTCCAAAATAGTAAGTATATATATGAGAACTTACTATATAGAAAAATCTCAATAAAGGTATATTTCCTCAAGGTAGTGTTCTCATAAAATAAACAAGGCAACGAACAAGGTGATCCAAAGTGAGGAAGGGCACAAATGGAAGTTTTTAATTAAATAGTAAGTCCTCATTTCCAGTGTAAAAGGTGTCATCATCAAGAATGAAATTAAAGTTTATAGGTCTTGACCCCATCTCGGCTCTCTCATCTAGATACTTGGATGTGGATGATAATGATGTTACTCACATGGATCTGGAAGAACTCAAAGATAGGATGCTAGGTGGACCCATGGAACCTGTGGATGATAAGGTTTACATGAATGGGTTGTATGCAACGGGTGGTCATCAAGTTGCCAGTTCAAAGAACAGATTTGGTGTTGGCATGCTCCCATCATTATGAGCTAGACACCTAAACCATAAGAGCAATGATAACTCAGTCCTAGTGGTGCTTGCTCCCAAGGCAATCTCTCACTCAATGCAAATTATGACTTAGAACAACATGGCTATCATCACAAAGGATTTTTCATCAAGTGAATGGTCCAAAATAGATTCTTATCTCCAAGGTCACGCACTAGGTTTGTGGTTGAAGAAAGGAAGAAAGCCTTCCTGCATGTCAAATTCCCTCTCTCGGAGTGAATTTTCATGATGGATTTTAGATGCGATCATCCTTCTGAGAAGGGTAATGGGAGAATAAACCATGAAATAATTTCATGATTGGATGGTCTTTTTATAATCACCATCATCGAGGATAAACATAGAATTGATTGGGGAAAATTATCAGTGACAACTTGCACCATCAATTACTCCAGGTTCCAGTCTCCAAGAACTTCTCAATGACTTCATACTTGGTATACACTCTTGTGATCTCGAGGCCATTCATAGGGCTGACACTCACCCAAAATTTTCTTAGAAGGATCCTAAATTCAAAAGGTACCCATAGTTGAGCTTAAAAGAAAGAAATTAAAATTTCACGAGAGTGAATGATGCGTTCACAATGTTTGTCATCATATCACTGGAAGGAAATCCTCACTCGAGGTTGTCCCCATAAGTGAACTTCTCTTATCAAAAGGTATGGATCCTAATTCATACAATTTGTAACCTTTAAATACATCTAAGTACCTGGTTTTGATCTTACTTTGTGAAGGCTACCACATTATCTTAGTGATAGGATCGTATTATTCAAGCTATGTAGACAACTTGCTCATGTTCATGGTAAGCTTAAGAACCATAAGAGGAAGAAAATATATTTCCACATCTCCCTCAAAATCTTATCTTATAAAATTGTTAGTGATGTTGTACTCTTGGAAGCTATCTTTGCTCCCTTGAGTTTGTATTCATATATCCCAAGGAAGACTTCGATATCCAGAGTGATCCAGATACTTTTCACCTCCCCGAGTCATATCATGTTCTACAGATTGAAGACTACTAGGTGAATTACATAGATGATTTTGAATTCAGGGAACGGACACGTGAGGATCACCATTGGAAAATGAAAAGATTCAAGTTTGAATGGTATGTAGAAAACATCCAAGGTGATGGCACAAATTTGTACAATCCCAAATATCAAGTAGTAAAGGCCTTGCCCCTTCCACAAGTGACATGGAGCATCTGCGAATTAGGAGATATAAGTGAGCGGAATGAGCTTGTGATCAAAATATCGAAATAATGGTTCATAAATAATAAGGTTGCCTTCATTGTATCAGGGAAATTTCCTCCACTCTTCAACGACATGCATCCCATCACTCCTCTTCAAAGGTCACATAGAAAGCTTTATTGAGTTGTGGAGCTCAATTACTTCGGATTAGCATGCAATATGAAACTTTTGGAAAACATAGTAACCGACATTGGTTATGGAGGGACCGACATCAGTCAGCAAGGAGGAACCGACATCGGTTAGGGCTAACTGACATTGGTTACTTGTGTGTGAGTGTTTTATTTAACTCTCGGGAATTAGATCTATTTTTAGTATTAAAGTAGATCTATTGATTGTAATTACATGGCTAAGTTCCCTAAGTTTGTATACGCTTATATAAACATGAAAGCTATGGTTTAGAAGTAACAATTAAGAAGAAATTACAAAAGTTGATTATTGTGAGAATAATTGTGAGAGAGAGAATTCTTGGATAAGAAGAAAAAGCTTGAGTGAAAGAAAGTATTGTACATCTGAGAGGTGTGGAAGATTTTAAATATTCAATTGTATATCTTGTCAAAGATTTGTATAATAGATTGGCTTGTTTCTTGGTGGACGTAGCCCACACTAGGTGAACCACGTTAAATATGGTGTTGATTTATATCTCTTGTTCTATATATTTCTTCTAGTAGAATATCCACTTTTTTTTAATGTATGCTTAGATCTGATATATTATCTATACAACTAGTGTGATAACCCCAACAAATGATATCAGAGCTTTGTTTGAGGGTTTTGTGTGTTGACAGATTTACTCACAGAGGGTTTTCTAATTGAGTGGCAACTACAACAATGGAAGAAGAAAACAAATACAAGGTAGAGAAGTTTGATGGCAGAAATTATCAATTATGGAAGATGGAGATTGAGGATTATTTGTATCAAATAAAAATGTATTTACCGTTGGATGAGAAGTCTAGACCTAAGAAGATTACTGATGAAGAATGGAAGATTCTTGACAGAAAGGCTTTGAGATCTATAAGATTGAGCCTGACAATATCTGTGGCTTCCAATATTATAGAAGTGACTTCTACGGTAGGGTTAATGAAATCTCTTGCTAATTTATATGAAAAACCTAGTACTTCAAATAAAGTTTATTTGATGAAGAAACTATTTAGTTCTAAGATGCATGAAGGTGGATCTGCATCTAGTCATTTGAATGATTTCAGATCTATTATAAATAAGTTAAAATCAGTTGATATACCATTTGATGATAGAGTGAAGAAATTTTATTCTTATATTCTTTGCCTAATAGTTGGGATAACTTGGTAATGGTTATTAGTAATACAACATCTGCTAATAATATTTTGAAGTTTGATGATGTGGTTAGTATAATCTTGAATGAAGAAATTCATAGGAAGAGTACAGAGGAATCATCATTTGGGAATGCTTTGAATGTAGAAAGCAGCGGTAGGCCGAAGGAGAGATCTAAGAGTAAGAGTAATGAGAAATCAAAGTCAAGGGATAATAGATCTAAATCCAGAGGTAAGGGAATTACTTGTTCAAAATTTGGAAATAAAGGACATGTAAAGAAAATTGTTGGTCAAAGGATAAAGAGAACCAACAACCAAACAAAGGTAAAAAATAAATCTTGTCATAGTAGAGGTAATGCAAGATGTTCTTATTCTATCTTTAGATAATATAATTGAATCATGGATTTTAGATTCAGGAGCTTCTTTCCATGCAACCCCTAATAAGGGTTATTTCAGAAATTATCTATAGGGTAATTTTGGGCATGTTTATTTGGGTGATGATGAACTTTGCAATATTACTGGTAAAGGGGAAGTTCATCTAAAATTGTAGAATGGAAATACATGGGTATTAAAAATGTTAGGCATGTGCCAAGCCTCGGGAGGAATATTATTTTTGTAGGGCAACTAGGTGAATATGGTTGCATGGTTAATTTTACAGGAGACTCATGGAAAGTCACCAAGGGTGCTTTTGTTGTGGCAAGATGTAAGAAGGTAGGAACATTATATTTATCTACATGTATTCCTGATTCCTTTTATGCATTATTTACTTCAGATTCAGATGCATGCATGTGGCATAATTAGTTTGGCCATATGATTCAAAAAGGAATGTAGATCTTAAAGGCTAAGGGTAAGTTATCATATTTGAAAGATTTATATCTTGATTTCTGTGAGCATTGTGTCTTTGGAAAGTAAAAGAGAGTGAAATTTCTCAAAGTTGGGGCAACTAAGAAGGAGAAGAAATTGGAGCTTGTACACTTAGATGTGTGGGGACCAGATCGATAATGGTGGTAGTAAAGCAAGGATCTCATGGTGGCACAATTGGTTATCCAGACCCCTCCCAACTCTCAATGAGTCTCTAATCACTTGCTAATCAAAGTTTAACTAGCCTAAACCCTAGTTAACTAGCCTAAACCAAGCTTAACTAAGCCTAAAGCATGTTTATCCTAATCTAATCCTAAAGTGATTTTTGAGCTTTAGTCCCACATGCACCCAAATTCCAAATTCTTCCAAACCAAAAACTATAAATACAAGGCTAAGCCTACCCATTCAAAAACACATAACTTTACATAAGCTAAAGCCAAAACAAGCCTAAGAAAGCTTAAGAGCTCATTTGCATTAGCCAAGCTAATAAGGCATTTGATCTTGGGTCATCCACCATTAAAATAGCTTCATCTTGCACCCATGTTAGGTTAGTAATGGAATAGCTAAACTTGGCCATGTAGCCATTTAGTGAGATTCATTCACCCTCATGGAGTAAAACAACAAAACTGATTGCTTAGATCCTCTTAGGTTCATTATTTCAAGCTTTCAAAGAATAGAGGTTAAATGCTATTTTGTTACATTTCTTGTTTATTTCAAGTTTGAATACATGCAAAGTAGGTTTCCTTGCTCATTTCTTATCTGATGGTCCATTGAGGGACTTTGCACAAAGCTTTGGGGTTTTTCCCCATATCCATAGCTCTTTGCAAAATCTTTCATTGAACACATTTGGCACGCCCGGTGGGACACTTATGTCCACCCTCCATTAATGGAGGTCTTTTAGGTTTTTCAAAGTTCATTTTCAAGTTTTTTGCTCAAATCACTTGTTATTTCCTCATTTTTATTTCTAACCCTAGATAAATGACCTTCATTTATATACATTTTGTGGGTTTGATATAGAAATAGGACACTTTGACTAACAACTAACTTGTTTGCTCTTGAAAATTTGAAAATTTGTGTTTTTTAGGTTTTTCACAAGGTGTGCATAGGTGTTAACAAAGGGGTGTGTTCATCAAATGGGTGCGTATCCATTGAAAAAGGTGTGTATACGTCATTCGGAAGGCTCATCATTTTCATCATTTTGTGTTTTTGTGTTTCTAGGCGCAAAAACACCTACACGCACGCGTATCTCCATCAAACTGCAGCACGTCATATGTCATACGATGCTGTCATGTCATGTTTTTGTAAATGTTTTTCACCTCTGCAAAAACACCACGCGCATGTGTATCCATGAAACAAACATGTATCCATCATCTATGGGCGCGCACGTATGCATCAAAATGTTTGACTATGTTTTTGTGTTTTTGCGCAAAACACAATATACGCATACCATATGAAACAAGTGTGTATCCATCATATCAGGTGCAGTGTCTCATTGCATCACTCTTTTCTATTTATTTTTGTTTTCATGTTTTCTATGGAACAACACCATGAACATGCGTATCATTCAAAGGGGCGCAGTATGTGTGTGCATAGTCGGATTGCATTCACCATTTAATCTTTAGTGAGGCCATAACTTTTGCTCCCGAGCTCGAAACGACTCCATTTTTGTTGAGTTTGGAAAGGTATTGAAAAAGAACTACACAATGAAATCATAAAATTATTGATTTTTACTTACAAAAATTTATGGTTTACATTATTAGGTAAATATCAATTTTCTAACGTATCTTAAAGTCTAAAAAATTGTTTTCTTAGAATTTTTCTAACACTTTGAAAGGTTTTGTGGCACTAATCAAGTTGTTTTAGGTTTATTTATTTTGGTTTTTTTTACTAACTTAGTTAAGTGTTTTTGTTTATTTACTTGAACTTGGGTTTGTAAAAGGTGCGTATGCTCTCTCCTCTCGCCTTTCAAAAGTGATCTTGGAGATCAAAACACTTATACAAAATCATAAAATGGTTTATTTATATCAAAGTTGGTTTAAAACACTATTTTTCAAGAATAAAGTAAATCTTTTATGTGATTTAGTAGGATTTCCACTTTGCGTATGCTCTTCCTTCGCACCTTTTGGCGATCTTAGGAATCAAAAGCAAGTGTAAGTTCTCTTTTTACATCAATCTACGAACTGGAAAATTACTAAAACTTGTTGTCTATAGGACCCATCGCATGTCAAAGAAATACATCAAAACCAAACAACACAAACCTGCTAATACACATGTTTCTTACAGGTTTCCAAATGGTGTGCTACTTGAAACCACATTAAGCTAAGCAAGATAAAAAACACACCATATTCAAAACATTGTATTACAGGTTTTGGAAAAGGGTATGTCCCTATCCACTCAACTGGAACATAACCCCTTTGGCATAACACCTTAAGCTATAACAATGGGGGTGGTTCCAGAACCCTAAAGTAGTCCACCACTGTGTAACCTCGTGGATGAAACAGGAAGCACTCCGCTTACCCACTTGATTAGTTTTCCTCTTGTGAGATAGAGTTACAAGTTTTCCTATGCGACCCTTTTAAGTACATGATGGATGCATTTACTGCCCACTATGCTTGAAGGGGGAAAAGCCGAGATACTCCCAAACTAGTCATTATGACTTTTTGGGTAAATCACCCCGCTCGTGGATAAACTTTGTAACACCTAGTTGAGAGAACTTATTAGGGAAGCCATTTTGTCAAGGAGCCCACTTTACTAGTCCTTTGTCACATCTTGGCCATCATGAAGTGATAACTTGTTTGGATTCAGAACCTTGTTTTTCAAACAAGGAAAAGAATCCACTTAAGTTGGATCTAAGTGCCTTTCATCATGGAAATTAGATGACATTTCACTTAGCTTAGCTTCTTTCTCACCTTTGGATGAGGTGAAGCTCTACCCAAGTGACGCTTAGTTCATTTCCATCTTTTGATCTACACCTTTGCATTCTTGTTGCCCATTTGGGGCAAGAGAAGGCATCTTTCGGGAGTGTTGTCATAGATGGTGTTCACCACTTTTTTGTCCATTTACGCTCATCCATGTTTGCGGCTGAGTTGTTAAATGTCTAAAGTGTGTGGATGCATCCTTATATCTTTGATGGCCACTTGATCTTGATTTCAAGATCATCATCATAGTTTGATTGATTCATCATTTGATCTCCCTTTGTTAATATTTACGCCTTGTTCATTTCGAGCTTGACGTAAATATTGACATTGTGTTGATCATCTTTGCATCGAACTATTACTTTGCACACACATTTGCATAGGGTGTATTTCCTTGTTGATTGGATTTGTGTTTCACACTTGCATGATTGTTCCTTGTGATTATTCATCTGGAAAAATTGTTTTCTAGGACAAATCATTTTTTTGATCTCATCGAGATTGCATCATCACAATGTCTATTTTCCTTAGACCTTCTTGGAAAATCACACACGCATCTCCATACTTACAAAATGTCTAGTTGGATGTCATTATGCTACTAAATCAACATGTCACTTCCTTCCCTTTCAAGGAGTTTCCAGTTCATCACACTATCTAGATCTAGACATTTGTGCTTAAAAACAATGCCAACAATGACGACTATCACGTGGTTTCTCACATTTACAACAATATGGAACCTAGGTTTAGCAATTCAAATCAAAATATTCCCATTACAACTAAACCTCATTTGGTTCTTCATGCTAGAGGCCCATTCGGGTACCCTGTTCCCCACCTTCAACTCATAGTTGGTGGTATGGTTTGGATGCTTCTGATCCAAATTATTATTCAAGTTCCCCCACTCTTCTTCTTTTGATTCAGATCCAAACTACCATTTGACTCCCACTCTTCTTTGAAGACTTGGATCCCAACTATTGTTCGGATACCCCTAGATCAAATCTTGAATCACGGTCCTCCCTTCCTTCGTAGGACCTTTATTCCAAATCACCTCAATGATCTTCCTCCTTTGAAGACTCATGTGACTCCAAGTTCCATCAATCGAACATCTAATTTGGTTCTTGAGTCATGGTCCTCCCTTTCTTCAGACCTCCTTCATCAGTCATCTCAATGACCTCTTCCTCCATCGAAGAGTTCCATGACTCGGATTCCCTCTAGTCAATCATCTAATTGACTCCTACGTCGCAACTTAATGAATGGCTATGTGATCCTACTTTCCAACCTACATTACATGTCTTCTAGAAAATGACATAGGTCCAAATCCAAATCATCCATTCATGAGGAACCTACCACCAATCCTACTTCCTCTCTTGAGTCATCTTCTTCTATCAATCAATCTTCCCCCTTATCGACACATTTCTTCTATTCAACCTTCTATGACTAAAGAAAAACAACCTCTACTAATTGATTTCTCTCATAATGAAGAAACAATAGACTACATGATGATATCCCTTTAGAGGATTGCAAACAAGGATTCTTTCTAGAACTCGATACGCTCACGTATTGGGGAAAAGAAGTTGATTCCTTTTATCAAAACATAGAGGAAAATCCTAAGGTCATGGAACTTGATTCTTCTTTATTTCATCTTCACCTTCTTCTGAGCATGATGAGATGTCAGGGTCTAGCATTGAGCCATGGCCTATCTTCTCATTACCAAATCATTCTTATCTATCATCATTCCTCAATCAAAATCTCACCTGGGTCACCACTGAGTAGCCCATCATCTTCTTCTTCTATCCTTGGGCCACCCTAGTAGTAGTCCTCCATTTTCTACTTGTGGGTCACCTCTGGTAGTCCCCATTACCTTCTATTCTTGGGCCATTAGCCCTTCTTCTCTTCTATCTATGGGGCCACCTCCAGTAGTCCTCATCATCTTCTTCTTATCTTGGGCCAGTAGCCCTCCATTTTCATCTCTTCTATCTATCTTGGGCCACGCCTCCTATCTGTAGTACCCCGGTATTCCTCCTTTTCTACTTATGGGTCACCTCTTGGTAGCCCATTACTTTTCTATTCTTGGGCCATGTCTAGTAGCCCTATCGCCTCCAGTAGTCCCTCCTCATCTATACTTAGGTCGGGCCTAGTAGCCCTTCGTCATATTCTTCTATTCTGGGCCATATCCTCCTAGCCCTCTTATCATCTTCTATTCTTAGGGCCATATCCTCTCGTAGCCCAACTTCTTCCATCTTAGGGCCATATTCTAGCAGCCCTTCATTGCCTTCTATCAGTGGCTCACCTCCTCATAGCCCATCCTCTTCAATTCTTGGACCGTATCCTTTTCATTCATCACATATTTCTTCTATCAATGGTTGTGGCAAGCCCATGGTCATTTCTCACATCACTTCTAAACATCCACATTCACTTTCTTCTCCTTCTGGGATCAAACAAGTCACGTGTTAGCTTATAAGAAACCCAAACAGGTTCATTATCAAGCTCAAGATCAAAATTGCAAAGAGCTCCAAAGCTCCCAACAACTCCAACAATCTTAAGGTTAAAAATCAAGCGATTCAAGAACACACATCAACGTAACCATCAAGTATGGTGTAAAGTGCATAAACCTATGGATAGGGAACTCAAGCTCCCACATATGAAAATCCATGTTTAAGGATAAATCACAGTCATTTGTTGAGTACGAGCTCACCTCGATCATGAGATCAGGGAAAACATAACTCTTGATAAACAAACACGCCTAGTCTCCCTTATCAAGGAAGTCACAAACATTGTTGTTGGATCTTACACACACAGAGTGACTTTTTTGGTCCCAACTTTCCAAAACTATCAAAAATCTAAAAATCAAAAACAATTCAAAAATACAAAAACATGAGAAAACACAAAAAAATCAAAGGTACAAAGATCAAACATTGCAATCAGGTATTGCATACACATGGATGTTCTTTCTTCTTCCTTTCTTCTTCATCATTCTTCTGCAAGTCTTCCTACCATTTTCATCCCTTTGGTGATATTTGGTTAGCCTTTCACACGCATTTTGTGACATTTATCTCTATGGTATCTATTTGACCCTGGTCTTTTATCACCTTGGTAAATTAAAGAATGATTGACCTCTTAGAGATCCTATCACATTCAACATCTAATAAACTTGTTGTGAAGAAACTTTTGGACATATTTGTTGACACTAGCCAATGTCGTCATCACAATCACTTCCACCTCCTTCCATCAAGCCATCAGTGGTTCTTAACCCCTTGTCAAACAAGAGAGCTGAAATAAGTTTTTAAAAAGAAAAAGAATCAAAATCAATCAAAAATCAAAAGCTAAAAGCTAAAAGCAAAAGCAAATTGATATATAACTCTCTCTTGGGGTATTTCCAATAATCTCTATCGGGGCTATGGATGTCTGACTAGCAATAGAGCAATGTTGTGATTAGAATCAAATACATCTCTGTCAGGGCTATGGATGCCCTGGCGGTGAGAAACGGAGCAATGTACGGCTATCCTTCCACCATCCATTCACAAAATCACCTTTCAAAATCAATCATTCCTACACATTGGCTAGGGTGTCTTCACTTGTTGTCTATTAAATCTTCCCTTCAAGAGGTAATTAAATTCCATGTGCACACACTGGATCTCTATGAGTAAGCAGGATTAGTATGTTACCAAGTGTCTTTTTTTTGGACCTTGTTCAGACTCTTACTTTAGTCCTTATCTCATCTCATGATTTGTGCCTTTGGCTAATCACTTCTTCATCGCGAGGCTTCTAAGCTACATTCATATCATTCACATCATTCTTCTACTTCATTTAGAACATCCATGTGTATAAGATTACTTTTTTGCCATGTTTTGGACACCTTTGTCCCCTTTCACAAAAACAATCTTCTCCTTCCTTTCTATCATGTGCTTTTAGGCCAACTTACATTGGGGGCATCCTTGCTTCTTCCCAACACTTCATTGGTTTACGTTCATCATCATGTTGAACCTATCCATAATGGCCTTGGGTCCCACTTCTACCGTGAAGAGTTTTCCTTTGAATACTCCCACCTAATCACTGGGGCATTTTTGCATCTTCACCTTTCTCATACGCACGTGGCCTTATGCCCTTGTACATCCCATCTATCGCTAGGGGCATCCACGCTTCCTCATCTTCCTATACATAGTTTCAAAAAATTTTAAAAAAAAACTTTCAAAATAAACAAAAACATTCAAATATGTTAGAAAAATCAAAACATTCAAATATGTTAGAAAAAAAACTTCTAAAAAATATAAATCATCCTACAAAACATCACTCTTTGGTTCTCACTGTTCATGTGTGTGACTCGTGGATCATCTTGATCTACCTCCATCAACAAAAGCTAGGTTGCTTACTTCATCTGTACTCTGGGGCACAACGAGTTGCCTGGTACTATTTCGTAGTGCACATTATTTTTTCATAGGACTGAAGTGTCCTCCATTATTCCCCTCGCATGTATCCTTGCTTGGGGCACCATCATTAACCCTTGTCGTTAATTCACATAGGTCGGAACTGAAGCTTGATAACAAAAACATTACTTGTTTTTCTCTGTTAGTTTAGCTTGTTTACTTTCTCGTATTGCATTGCATTATGTATGTTGCATGGAGTTAGGCATCTTTTACTTTCTCGTATTGCATTGCATTTTGTATGTTGCATGGAGTTGGTGTTTTTAGCAATGGACATTTGTTCGTATATGGCTTTTCATGTCATACTACACTTTTGTTCATTCTTTTTAATAAGGACCGATGATGAAGATCACTAGCAATATGATGAAAATAAAGTTGTTTAAAAGGCATTGGATGGATGTTAGCTCATTCCCCTTCCTCATACTCCTTTTTCTTCTATATCCCCTTTCTTCTTCTTCACACTATTCTTTCTTCTATTCTCTTCTATCATCTTTTCGATCATCAATCGAGTTCTTCTATCACCCCATCGACAATCGAGGGGCATCCTCCATTCTACTCATTTTTCTTCTATCCCTTCAAAATTTTCTACTTGTTTATGCTTGTCTACTTTCTTTGAAGTGACATCACTTACGCCACCTCAAAGAGGGGAAAATGTAGACACCTAAAATATGCTTACACTTAGCATTTCATCCAATTCAACAATTGACGACACTTCGTTAATCAACCCTTCTTCGCTCCATTCTCGGATGCCCATTTACGACACCTTCTCGGTCGTATTCCTCCTATAATCAACTTATTTGGCTAATATCTCTCTTATTAGCTAAACATTCCTCCTTTCGACCATTCAAAACCTCCCTAGTTCTCTCTAGACCACTTCTATTGGCTTCGTAGGCTATCTATCAGTCACAATTGGTTATCCAGACCCCTCCCAACTCTCAATGAGTCTCTAATCACTTGCTAATCAAGTTTAACTAGCCTAAACCCTAGTTAACTAGCCTAAACCAAGCTTAACTAAGCCTAAAGCATGTTTATCCTAATCTAATCCTAAAGTGCTTTTTGAGCTTTAGTCCCACATGCACCCAAATTCCAAATTCTTCCAAACCAAAAACTATAAATACAAGGCTAAGCCTACCCATTCAAACTACAACTTTACACACAAACACACAACTTTACATAAGCTAAAGCCAAAACAAGCCTAAGAAAGCTTAAGAGCTCATTTGCATTAGCCAAGCTAATAAGGCATTTGATCTTGGGTCATCCACCATTAAAATAGCTTCATCTTGCACCCATGTTAGGTTAGTAATGGAATAGCTAAACTTGGCCATGTAGCCATTTAGTGAGATTCATTCACCCTCATGGAGTAAAACAACAAAACTGATTGCTTAGATCCTCTTAGGTTCATTATTTCAAGCTTTCAAAGAATAGAGGTTAAATGCTATTTTGTTACATTTCTTGTTTATTTCAAGTTTGAATACATGCAAAGTAGGTTTCCTTGCTCATTTCTTATCTGATGGTCCATTGAGGGACTTTGCACAAAGCTTTGGGGATGTATATTTTTCCGTAGAATATCCACTTTTATTTGCATGTATTCTTAGATCTGATATATTATCTATACAACTAGTGTGCTAACCCCTTTGGGTGAACAAGATTTAGTTGCTTAACTCACTGTATAGTAGAAAGTTGCATGATTCTTAGATGCTATACAGGTAGTGGAACCAAGAAAATCCCCTACTACAAAAGGTTGCACAAAAAGGTTAGAATAACAGATGATCCTATGGTAGAAATGGAGCTAGGAGAGACTGATTCAATTCACCTCTTAGTCCCTCGGTCAGTCCTCAAATCTTCTCACAATTCACCGCCACATCGGCCCCTCTTGCACGAGTTGTTCTTCCTCACTCTAAGTAAGAGAACAATCATGTTAGTTTTTGAGCCTGAGATGAACGAAATGTTTCCTTGGATGCAAGAAATGATCACAAAGGAGGTTTGTACATATTAATAGGTGACAGTCCCTAATTTCTTAGCTATATCCTCATAGGTCAAGGGAAGGAAGAGAAAGGTTGCTCAAGAAACTTCGCAAATTTTTAGTGGTATCTTGAGAAACCAATATGTGGAAGTAGTTAGGCCAAAGGTAATCAAGCCTATTGAAGAAATGACCCCGATCGAATATGAGATGAGAACCATTTCCCTAGTCCCTGCAACTCATGAGGGAGATGCACATTTATTCAAGGATTCTTCCACTCGCCTTCTTGCGAGGAATCAAGAGTATAAAGAGAAAATTGATCAGTTGGAGGATCATGTGTGAACACTCACCTCGTACGTGCAAAATTTCATGGACCCTAATGCCTCTTCATATCTTCCAATTAAAGAATTTACTCCCATCAATATATTTGATCCAGAGTCCATTCGAAAGACACATGGTTTCACCATGCAAGGACAAGCCAACAAAAAACGGGTGAACAAGATTGCAGAGAAAGAAAAAGTGTTGCTTCTAGATATGATCTCATTGTATAGGTATATGTGCATGACTACCACTAAAGTTTGAATGACAAGGGATGAAATTAAGAGATAAAAATAACATTGGGATCAAGTACATCCAGTGGTGATGGAGATGGGGAGAGATCATTCACAGGTATTGGTAGACATGAAGGTGTTCGATTCTCCATTTGAGAACTTGTTATAGGTATGGGTGAGAACTCTTGTCTCGTGGTATGAGATGTTAAACCGTGCTCTAGACGAGTTGGATTTAAATGAGGAGTGTGTCTCCAAGATGTAAGATGATGTCAACACTAAGATATAATAGCTCAGAGTGCCCGCCATTGATGAGAACACCTCAGCAAATGAATTTTTGAAGCCATTTGAGGAGTATGTCAAGAAAGAAGTCAGGGACCCCTTTTATTTCAATGAGGATACATTTGATTCTCTCACTGAGATTAGAGCTACAATATCAAGCATTGCAAAGAAACATCAATATTGGCTCACTAAAAGAAAGAACATCAATGCCATGTTAGATGGTTGGCTCGAGTCCTTGAGTTGTGTCCACATTCCTCAAGCAGAGAAAGTTACACTGCGAGAACTGATATAGTAGAGAGTTCAAAAGAGTGGAGATTTTTCCAGTTGAACTTGGCAAGGATCCATTGGGAAATGAAGCAGAATCAACAAGGGTAACGTTTATTAGACTACTTATCTCTCTTATTTAATCTCTCTCTCTCTCTCTCTTCTCTCCCCCTTCCTCCTCTTCCTTCATGTTCTATTTTATCATTGGGGTTTGTAGTTTTTCATTTTGTCTTATTCATCTTTGTCCTGGTCATTTAAACGTGACTATGGTAGACATTGTAATAAGCTACCCTTAATTAATAAAAGGGTACTTAATTCTATTCCTAAGAATACAAAGAGTTACATGTTGTAAAGGACAAATGAAAAGTCATGTGGGGGGTAGGTGAAGAGTCTTTCTAAAGTCTATAAATTGTAATGACTTCCCCATTCTTAAGGGTTGTCAATTTTGTATGTTTAAGAGTAAATAACTACTTATGATAAGCAAAAGAGATGGCTATTTTCCTCTATTCTCCTTCTCATATGTTCTTCCATTCCTCTCATTATACAACTTTGTGATAATGTCAATAAAGAAGAAAGGAGTTTCATGTTTTTCTTGATGAGGGAATAAGTGAAACTTTGTGTTCATAATTCCATCTTGTCTTGGTGTTATTAGCAAGGTTGTTATTCTTCCTAATTATGTGTGTTGATATGCTCTAATTAATCTTTGCAAGCATCTGAGTTTTCCTACTTGCAATATTAATCCCCTCCTAATTTCCCACTCTCATTTTCCTGACCACCTAAAAAATTCTTCTCTTGCAATAAATTGCAAACATTTTCCACAGGTGCAGTGGAGTGTGTCTGTTGGATCCCCAGATTCTAGGTCAACAACATATTTACATTTTAGTTCACACACAATAATGGAGTTTCCCCATTTAAGCAGAGGGACCTAGTTCCAGAGCGTTGGCGGAAATTCACCAATTTGTCATATCAATTTTTTTCTCGCCAACACATGTGCACCCTCCTTTCAAGAGAGGCATCCCTCTATCCATTTTATCGATTCATCATTGTGCACCATCATGAATCAACTCTATTTGAGACTCTTGTGCCTCCTCATGCACCATCATGAATAAACTCTATTTGAGATGCTTGTGCCTCCTCACGCTTTCTTTGTAGTCATCCAGGTAAAGGACTTGAGCACATTCACTTGGGATAACTTTGAGGTAACAGTTTCTTCCCCTTTTACATACTTTCATTCCATTCACGTAGTCTAAGGTATTATTCATGTATCTATTAAGTATAGGTATATCTTTGAATTTAAAAGTTTGATTGATTCATCTCAAGATTTCAAGGATGTTCTTGCATGCTTAAGAACAAAAATTGGGAGGATCTTATTGCTACTTCTAAGTGAAATCTACTTCACTCACAACTTTCAACTTCACCATCGTAGCCCTATGTAACTATTGGTTAGTTTAGTCTAGTTAGATTTACTTTCATTAGAGTAGTCTAATTTTTCCCGCTTAAGTATACTTTCATTAGTTTTCGTATTCAATAAAGATGAAATTTTTGCACAAAAATTTCATCCCCACTTCTTTCTGCTTACACCTAACCATTAGTTTCTAATTTCCTTATGTGTAATATTTTTATTCATCAAGGAGGTAAATGATTTGTTGTTACGCATGCAACAATGGTAAAACATTATTTATATTATAAAAATGTTTGAATTTTAGAGGATTTGGTAAGTATTATGATGAATATGAATACTTGTGTTTGACTTTTTTATTTTTCAAAATATAAGCCAAATATTTGTTTTGGAGTTGCCTCAGATATTTAGAACAATTTTTATTCTTAAGGAGAGTCACTGCACTTTATAAACATAAGAATTTCCTTCCAGGTGTGAGAATGCACAAGATGAAATTATTCACGCTTCAAATTTCTTGACCCATCCACCCACTTGGCTATCATGGTTCCCAATCCGTGTGTACTAAAAGAGAAATCACTCAAAGTTTCAAGTATTTTAAAATATTTTCTCTACATAAGGGTCTTTCTAGTAATCCCTATTGGGGATATAAATGCCTAACCGGAAGTGGAGAAAGGTCATGATCAAAACCAAAGGTATTTATGTTGGGGTTATATATGCTCAGATGAAAGGAAAGGAATGCCTAGGAATTTCTCTCCATCCACCCCCGTCAAAATATTAAAAATAAAAAATATAGAATAAATCCTCATCAACAAGCAAGCTAAGTGATCACTATTTGTACAATATCAGAAAAGTTGAAGACAAGGTAAATGAACTTCACATGTACACACTTGACTATCTATATGTATAAATCTTAGTATGTTGTTCGCTAACTCCAAAAATTATGATTCTTCTTTTAATTTTACAATATAAAGTTTTTAGCATGGTATTTGTGTTTGTTTCTAATGTAAGCTAAAGATTTTGGGTCCTAACCTTTTTTAGTTACAAAATGCTCGAGATCATTTTCAAGCCGATTTTTCATTTATTGTTGTGTCTACACAATATGTCCCTAATTTCCCTACAGTAAATCATGAAAAACCTTGGTCTTTCCTCGAACTATTAGACTACTTCCGCATTTTAAATTTCCATATTTTGTGAAGTTCATCTTTTCCTTTTTGGGCCCTTTCACATTGTTATTTGGCCCCTATTTTGCTAAGTTTTTCACACTTTAATAGCACACATATTCACTTGTCTCATTTTTAAATGCACAAGTGATGTCCCCTTCTACAAAAACTCTTAGAGATATTTTCACAATATCTTATGTGGCATCCATTTTCTTGGGGAATATTTCTTGGCCTTCTTTTCTCATGCATAATCTTTACGTGCACATCCTTTCATGCCTTTTGACACACCCCTTTCACATCCATTGTGTAGTGCACATTTCACCTTGCACAATCCCTTTTGCACAACATCCTAATTCTTTCACAATGATCCCTTTAATTTGGGAGCCACACAATATCCTTGCTTAAATTTCCTACACACTCCATATGCTTGGTCATTATTCTCTCAAGTCACTATAACATTTGTTATATCCCCATGTTCAATCTAGCTTTGCGCATTCATTGCGGAACCATATCATGAGTTTTGCATCCTCCCAATGTTTTGTTTAACATCTATTTACTCGTAAGCAACCCACTATACACAACACACAATCCTTAAACATCACAATTATTCACCATAGTTATATAATTGAATGGATTATAGCCCACTTGGGAAAAGCTTGGTTTTTCCCAAAGCTTTATTTTATGCAAGTTCTATACACACATTTGTGATAATCCAAAAATTATGTAAAGGAAGTGTTAGAGATCCTTCTAAGGAAGATATCATGCATAGTTTGGCACATAATGATTTACATTTCATAAACTATGAAATATCAAAAGTGCGTAAGACATAAAGAAGTAAGCACACTAGTCAAGTTTGTACACTGCGTGCATAATATGTTAATATTTTAATTATACACTTTCCTTTCACAATACTAACTTTGTGTTGTTCTTATCCCCTGTAGGAATTAAAAGAATCATCACATAAGGTTTCAAAAGGAGTGTGCAAGAGGTCAAAAATTATTAACGTGTTCAATATGCATAAGATAAATGGTACCTAGTCACTAGATGATAAAACATGCCATGAAAGTCAATAATCTACCATTTTTTTTGGAACAATGCTTAGAAATGAAATTCATATTAGGGAATAAGATCTTATCCACTTTTTCAATAAAAGATGTTGTAGAAGATCTCATAGAGCATGTCATGTTAGAGAATATGCATCATCTAAATTTAAATGAAGATTTACTTGTACTTCAAGATACCTTTGTTTTCCATTGAGCATTGAATTTCAACTGGCCAAACTGAAGATCAAATCTGATTTCCTTCTCAAATCAATGAGGATGCATTAAATTTTATTGGATTATGTAACTGCCATGTATCTATTCTATCGTATTTTTCATGATGATGTAGTTAGATGTAACCATTTATATTGTAACACTTGTAATTGTGCCCAAACAATTATGGTATATCCTATAAATACCCAGTTGAAAGGCTTCACTATGGTCAAATCCTTATAGAAAGAATATTTAATACATTTTCTTTTGTTTTCTTATTTCTACTTTGTGTTCTTCCTTGGATTTTTATGTTTGTTTGCACTTATCTAGTTAAATTATATCTCTTTACTAGTTTATATATAATTCCTTATTGTGAGTCAATGTTCACTTCTTGCACATCCAACAACATTGCGCTCCTCTTTTCTCTGCAACAAATTCCTCACGAATCTTACACCTACTTATGTCTTGATCGAGTGAATATTAGTCAAATGAGTGTGGGTATGATATCTGGATATGTCTTCGCCAACTAGAAAGGAGTCTTTGTTGTGCCTTTAAATTCATCTCTCTTTCTGCCCTAATTTTCTCTTCATTTGCACTTTTTATAAATTTGTTAGATCTAGGACTAAATTTTCAATTGGTCTACATTGCTAACTTTTTATGATTGCATTTCTACTCATTGTACAATATATTTTACAAGTGAATCCCCACAATGCCACGTGCAATGAATGACTAACCATCACACTTTGCGCACTCCTAAATTTAACCATCTAAGGATATATCTCACCATGTTCTCATTATGAAATCCCATGTATAGTCCCACCAGATGATACAAATGAAACAACAAATGCCCTTGTAAAAATCACACATTGACAAACCCATCTTGAGTTATTCCCCAAAAAAATCATATGGCCACCAAAACTTGGTGAAACAAAACCTTGGGGAGATTTCTGCATGCATCAAATTTAAGTCCATTAGGAAATCACTTTCTTATGTGTATGCCCTCCTTTCAAGAGAGGCAACACTCTACTCATTTGCACATAGCCATGCCTATTATTTCCCACGCTTGTGCGCGTGCCCCTTCTGATTATGGAGACCAACATCTCTTATGCTAGGGAGAGGTATGCAACTAACACCGAACAACACTATCTTTTGGATAGCTCGTTTGAGTTGGAAACCTAGATAAAAAACTATTTTTTAGCTCTCAACTTGGTCTATATATAACCGATTATGATCAAACTCTATAGATGAAAGATTCCCCAACAAGGATCTATTCTCACTCACTCCAATTTAAAATTGGATCATTTTTTCTCTGAGTTATCATGACATCCATTTGTTTTATCCTCCCACTTTTATGATATGCAATCAAATTTGGCAGTCACCGAATCGACCCTTGTAAAATCCTTATTGGACACCTCATCCCACAATATTTACTCCCTTGAGTGGAATGTGTTTGTGGGTAGTTGCCTTTGACTTCTTTATCACTTAGCTAGGTTTTCTTTGTAATCTTTGGGGAGACACATACATTATGAAATCACACTTATGTGTATGCCCTCCTTTATATAGGCAATACTCTAACTCTATTATTTCCCACGCTCGTTTTTATTCATGTAACCCCTTTCATGTAACCCTTCGCATGCTACACCTTTTTCCTTTTGAATTGGAAAATGGAACTAATTTTTATCCTTGTGCTAATATAACCATTCACTCTATAGATGAAAGACATAGGATCTATTCTCACTCACTCCAATTTAAAATTGGATCATTTTTTCTTTGAGTTATCATGACATCCATTTGTTTTATCCTCCCACTTTTATGATATATATATAATTTATATATATCGACCCTTATAAAATCCTTATTGGACACCTCATATACATATTTACTCCATGAGTGGAACTTATCCGTGGGTAGTTGGCCTTTCTTCTTTATCACTTAGCTAGGTTTTCTTTATAATCATTGACATATATATTGGCCCTAAACTCTACGTTTTTATTCATGTAACCCCCTTTCGCATGCTACACCTTTCCTTCCTATGGATATTATCCTTGTGCTAACCCATTCACTCATGCACACATATGGTCTCTTTCATTCACATTACCTATTATAGCATAAATATTCTACACAGTTCCTAAGTAGTCTCTGTTATTACGCCTAATATTCCTTTTGTAGCACTTATCTTGCACCTATCAAAACTATAATCCAAGAGTTGTGTTAGTTCTTGAATGCTCCCACATCAACTTGAGTGGTCATTTAATGTTATTTTATGATGTACACATTCTAGTATTAAATTAATTCATAAATGAATTGACTTGTTCCAATTTATAACTATAAATACATTCAGTTTAATTATAATGAATTACAAATGTAAAGTTGTTTCTTATTTAATTGGACATTGGAAATCAAAAACCTTGATGCTAGTTGGGATTGATTTCTATCTAGTCCATCAGATAATAAATTCACATGTCTCCATTCCATTTGTAACCTTTAATTTATCTCTTGCTTGAGCTAACAACATATTTCACAACGTCCTAGTCCATGAACAACTTGGATCCATAGGTTGGCCTCTTGGCTCAAATGTGAGTTTACACTTGAACGAGATCATTGTCTGGTTCATGATCTCAATTATGAATCAGGTACATGACTTTAAATATGAAATTGTTCTTGATTTGGCATATGAGCACATGATTTAGTTCTTCATTCATTTCACGATCTCTGAGGTTTATGAATAATCCGTCTGTAACTTGAATGGATGAGCTTGGATTGTAAGTTGTGAACTCCTTTTCTTTAGTTTATGACATTTTGATCTCTTTATTTCACTTGAGGTTGATCAAATTCTTCAAAATATTGGGTCCTCAAGCCAATTTTATGCTATTATATGTTGTAAAAATAACGTGTGCAAGGGTATTGGTTCCTCAATCCAAATTTTTGGTTTGACTTAATGTGTAAGTTTACTTCATCACTTCACCATACCTCGGTACGTTCCACAGAATCCTTGGATTAATTACAAATTTGTGTGTGTGTGTGTGTGTGTGTGTGTGTGTGTGTGTGTTAAAAATCGAGCTCTATTTTACATCATCACTTAGATTTGAATCCTCTTTCGTAAGCCCATAATTTCTGTTTGGGGGAATTTTTGATGATTTCAAACAAATTCTTTACTTCATTTGGAGGGTGAGGTAAATGTGTTGGAATATGAACTAAGGGAGTTTTTTTTACTTGTATAATTCTTTAGGTGACAATAAAATCACACTATTTGGTCACGTGCCTTTTACCATATGTCCAATCATGAGCCTAGGTATGGATGAGTGATCACACTACTTATGCCAAAGATTTTACAAAATAGAATTTTGCGGGGTTTAGACCCTATCCATTAGGTGGTCTGGACCCTCTTTGATATTGACAATTGTCTTCTTGGTCTTGTTAACATGTACACCTCTAATAATGACATGCAAAAGGATTTTTTATAGACATGTCATGCTAACACGCTCCTAAATTCTCACTAGATTATTTGTGGTGATTTTAACACATGGTAGAATCTGTAGGGAAAATAAATCACCTACCTATACATCAATGTGTTGGTGAATGGTAGGCTTAGATCTATATGTGAAATAAACTTGGCCTTTTGACCCTAACATCATCGACATGGAGATTCTGCCTCGAGATGATTCACTTGACATAAATTTAGGAAAGGGTGTGATTGAGTTGTCAAATAAGTATATCATTCCCTGCTTACATAACATTACTCTTTTCTTTTTCTAGATCTTGTGATCAACCTATTTGTGTATTTGATGGTATTATGCTTTCAGACCATCTTCCCATTTATTTTTGCATTGGATGGTACACTTCACATGATAATCCAGTTAAAATACATTTCTACCTCAGCACTACCCTTCTCAAGCATGAAAAATTATATTGCATTAACATGATGTGGAATATGATTCCTAGACCTAAGGGAGATTTGGTTGGATTCGTTGGTGGGAGGATCTTATCACTTAAACCACCACCTTCTATATGATTTATGGAAAATATGCAACCATATTCTAACAATGGGATCATGAGGCCTCATATCATAAATTCATAGAACTTCATATGAGATTGATATCTTCCTTTTCAATGTAAGTTTTCAAATTCAAGTTTCTTAATAAAGACACACTCAAAGTTAAAGAAGCTTACATATCTAAAGGAGTTCAACTTAGAGAAATAATGCATTAGTTGATGGTAGGTGATGAGATTATCAAATAACTCATTGCCCTTCTATGCTCCATATTTGTTGCTAAAATTTAATAAAAACCATTAAAGATGCCAATATTCAGTAACTAAACTTCCTAAAATCCTTCGACACGTCTTTGTCCATCGTTACCATAGATTGTTTTATGCCCAAGCTTCTTCTCCTGCTAGAGAATCTACCCTCTTACAATGCCTTCAAGTCGTTCCCTGCAAACGTTTTGAACCTCAAACACTCGCTTGTGATTAGACATTCATCTTGAATGATGTTACAAATGTTTTGATGAAAATGGATACTAACAAAAGCAAATGGAATTGATGGTTTTCCTCATGAGATTTACTAAATCTTATGTGATATAGTTGGACTAGACATCAACAAAGTGTATTTAAAAACATTTTAATCTAACTTTTTGGGTCATGTGCCGATTATGGGAGAATCAAGTTCATTCCCAAGGTTGGTGACCTTAAGCTTATCACCAATTAAACCCATTACTTTCCTCGACGAGTCTTACAAAATAATTTCAAATCTCTCTCTTACACTCATACATTTTCTTCCTCTCATTGTTAAATTTAAATAGACTCCATTAATGCAACATATGAATATTCTTGAAAATGTTATTACTATGTGGGAAGGTATCAAATGGGCTAAATTTTCTAGTCACAAATCCTTTTTTGTCAAGATTGAATACGAGAAATCTTATGACAGTATGACATGATTGAGTAGGCCTTTATCCTAGCCATGCTTTAAGATTCAATCAGTTTGACTTATATTTTTTTCACACTGTCAAAATGTTATTTTAAGATGAAAAAATTGTATCAATATTAACGAGGTGCAATATATCAAATTTGGTCTTAATAGGTCATTAGGTATGGTTGTCTTTTGATTCCCTCTCTATACATTCTTGTTGTTGAAGGTTCTAACTATCGCTTACCAACTACCCCTCTACAGGTTTGGTTAAATACATCTCTCTCTCCTCAGTTTGATCACCATCTCATTAATAGTAATTTCGTTGAACATTCATTTCACACTCTTTTGAAAGAAGAGTCTTCAACGAATCTTGTTATATAATGCCTTGATATTTTTTGTCTCGGTTATAGATCTTCCATATAATGGAGAAAGACTTAATGCTACACAAATTCTCTCTCCCCCAAACCTCCTTATGTAGAGGGATTTTAATGGAAGGGGATTCAACCTCATGAGAATTTAAGTTTTTAGGCAACCCCTTTGCTTTCTGAGCTTCTTATCTTGAGCTTTGGTCATATGTGATTCAAAGAGTTGAGAAAAAGATTGCATATTGGACCACCAAACCTCTCTCCTTGTTTGGGAAATTCCATGTTTGTTTTAATTTCCATTATTCTATTATTTCTCTTGTTGGGAACCTTCCAAAGTGCTTGTGTTATATTGGAGAAGTCATTGAGGGATTTCTTATTGGCCAGATTTTGAAGGGAAAGGGCTTTCACAAAGTATCTTGAGATATTCGTTGCAGACCTAAGGAAGATGAAGGCATTGGCTTAACGACATCAAGCTTTGAGGCCTTGCCCGAGACTTACCCCGAGTCTTAAACGAATTATCATATAATCAAAAGGTTCTAAAGCATGGAAAATGTAATGTCCCCATTTTTGAAGACCCTTAGCCTATCTTTCCCCGTGGGCTTTGGGATGTTGCAAGGGGAAAATTATATTAAATAATTAAATATTATTGTCTGGAGAATGATTTTTATCATTTGACATTATAAAACAATAATTATTTAATTATGTAATTTATTTAATTTAATTCCCACAATGCAAAATTAAAAAAGGAATTAATTAAATAACTTTTGGGTGGCTTTTAATGTTAAAATCACCCTTAGAAAGGGGACGCCACACCTAGGGAGGATAAAGTATTTTTATTTAATGATTTCCCTCTCCTAGGGATTTCAGATTTTTTGCCTCCTTGTTTATAAAAGAAGAACTTGGGATCATTGTGAGACTTATGTTGATTGATCATTTGATTTCACTCCATGCTTGGAGTATTGGGATGTATGCCCTAGTTCTTGCATTGTGCTCTCTCTCATTTGGATCTATTATTGAAGAATATTGAAGACTCCATTGTTCTCTCCATTGAGCTCTCTTGTGTTGAATGTGTTTATGCATGATATATTCATTCTTGCATTGACAACTTGGTCTTGGGTATTGGCGTGTTTATTTGGAGAATAAATCTACATTTTTATGAAGGGTTTGTGGTGCTTTATGACTGCTATATTTGTTGCAATTTATTAGAGGCAAATTGACTTGTTTGGGGGTTTGATCTATCATGTTTTGAGATTGTTTATGCTATATCTATTTGCTGCTATGTCTAATTAATTATTTCAGATGCAAGGGCTGATTATTTGAGTATTTTGGAAGGGTTTTGTGAGCTGGAAATTATTTAATTAATTTTCCCTAACCCTAGCGATTGGTTTTTAGACTTTGGGGGCTGATTTGAAGGGGTTTCAGTCATCATAAAATTCAGATCTTTAGTTCTTTGGAAAACTCTTAATTTATAGAATTATCTACATTTTATTTGAAGGGGAAATATGAAATATTGAGCAAGTTATCAATTTTAGAAGATTTCAGTTGTCCGCAAGTTTTCTGGTTGTTATGAATTAATATTTATTTCAGATCTGCAGTTTTGGGGTCAGGTTAATATTGATTTTGGTTGTAGAAATTAGGAGAAATAAGGAGAAAGCAATTTCATAATTTTTGGAGTTGATTTGATGCCCTAAATGTGTTGGGTGACCTAATTTTAGGGAAAAATTAGGGTTTCGTGTTGGTTGTGCAAAATTTGATTTTATAATATTATTCTTCATATTTTTGTGGCCCAATAACCAAAATTTCAGCTCATTTGGACTTCTCTAGCCTAAGTTATGAATTTTTGAAAATTGCAACAGTTGGGGTTTGGATATTAATTATTTTTCAGCTGAGTGTGATAAGATTTATGCTAATTCCTAACTTGTCCTAAAAGGGGACATTACAAAAATCCTTTGATAAGTTGCACCTCTAAGGGAAATCCTCTTGGTAAAAAGCTTGGAATGGCATTGGGTTGTGATGTATCCTCAACACCCCATGCCCATTAAAATTAGTGGAATGCTTGTGGCTAAAAACATCTATAAGGCTTGGGAAATGCTCAAATCCAACCTCATTTGGATTGGAGATGGTTTATCCTTTGGTTGTCCCATATTTTCAACTTCCAGGTGTCCTTTGTTTTTATGGTTCTATGGATTAAGAGCCTTATTCACAATACATGTTTTAAAGGTTCTCTTATTTGGATGTCTTGGAATATTCTCAGGGACAAGTTTCAACCCAAAAAAGACGATGCAAAGTCTATTGATAAGATTTCAAAATGTTATACCTTATGAGCACCTTCATAAAATTAGGATTCTCTCTAGAGAACCTTAGTGGGTGGATTGAATTTGGCCAACTACAGCCCCCTTCTACCAATACAAACCCCAACTTGGTTATCAATGTCTCTCTCTTTAGCACCTCTAGGTTGATATTCTTTATCGTCACCGATAAGTAAGATCTTTGGACTCTACTTGGGCTAGGCACTTTACCAATCTTTGAAGGCCATTATAGAGCCCAATAAATCTCACTTACTTTGGTGTATCTTTACTAGTATTTTATTGTGGGAGATAGGTTAAAACATATGGGGGTTTCAAATCCCATTTGTCATGCTTGCCACTAACCTAAGACTATTTTAAACATTTATCCCATTTTTTCCCTCACAAGTTCATTTTGCATGGAAATGGATTCACACCATGTTAAAACCATTCCTTTGAGAAAATTTTACCTAGAAAATTGTATCTCTAAGAGAATCAACCATGTTTCCTACAAAATACAACCAAATTTGGCATCTTTTCCATGTTGATGTTCTCTTTCACATTTGGAAAAATTGAAATCATGTTATTTTTAACAAATGAGCTATGGACAAATATTTTTCTATGACTAAGTTACATTATTTCAAATGTTATGCTTTAGATCTAGATCTAGTTCATCTAGAGGTTGAACACCTCCAAAGCCTTTTGGATCATCTAGGTAATCCCCTTTGTACCATTAATTGAGTGCCTCCAGATTCTCCTTGTTGTTGCTCACCTTTTGAAGGTCATGCCAATGATTTTGAGGGTGTAGCCACTTTATAAGGAGGGGGAGCTTTTCACATCGCTTTGGTGGTGGATTGTTTGATAGATGGGATAGTGGGATGGTGGTGGCATAGGGTAGGGGTAGCCTCTAGGTGGCACCTTTTGAAGAAAAATTCCTCCATCTGACTTTTGTTATTCTCCATCAAGCATACCAAGGAAGAAAAAGTAAAACATGATGGTTGGGATCCGATACTTGACATGACAAATCCGCTTGGTGGTAGTGGTTGAGGGTAAGCTTAATAGCCATCCTCCTCTGCCTCGATGACTACCATGTTCACTACTGCAACAAAATGCTTTGTGCCTTGGTGTTAATGTTTTTGAAGGTCCTTGCTTTTAAAATTTCTTATTGAATAACTTATAACTAATTATATGTAAACATCATAAAATTTGTTTTTGTATTCTTGACGATTAGTGGTGTGAATCCGTTTTATCATAATGGTTTATTGGTTGCAGGATGAGTATGTTTGGGTGCTCGACCTTCTCCTCTCCTCCTTCGTGGCTTCATAATAGCAAATACATAACTTATTATCCCAAGTCATCTTGGAATTACTGCTACGACTCTAAAAATTCTCATTTAATTAAAAAATTATTCCCACATTAGATAGTTGGTTTAGTTAGAGGTAATATATAAGCCCAAATATATCACGATCCTTAGGTCAATAGTGGTGATGCCACAATCGAAGACCGAAGGCTATTCTCTCCATAGAATGCACCACCATACATAAAACTACCCATAAAAACACCATAGAGACATGCATGCACATGCATGGGTGGGACCCGCGTGTCAGTATTCACATCATACATTTCTTGTTTTTTTAATATCTCGATTGAAATTAGATGGTGGCATGTGGCAGGCACTAGGCGTGTTGGTAGGAACGTGTGTTAATAAAGAACAAGTCACAGGTTCGAATCCCTGTAGGTGGTCTGTACACACTGTTAAAAAGCACCACGCGGTAGTAGATGGGCATGATGGTCGCAATAATGCACTTTATGGTTAGTTTTAACTTTTATGTATGCGGTGCATTTGTGGGGAGAATAGCCCTCGCCCAATGAAAGTGGCCCTCTTAACGATTAATTATTATTATTATTTTATTGAGGTGTGCACTCAATTGGGCACTAGTTTTACATAAATTGTCGACATCTCTGCACATACTTCGGAGGAAACATATAGCGGGTTGACAATTATGAGTAAGCATATAACCATACTAGTGAGGGGAATCCACGCTGTCAAAGTCACCCAGGGCACGATCATGGCCTCAACTGTTTTGACTCTCCGTGTTGGGGTGTCACCAAGCCTTGCACTCAGCAAGACTTGATCCATGGTGGGCTCCATCACTAATGGACCAAGGGCCATTCAATTTAACAATTAAAATTCAATAAAATGTTTTTTCAATTAAAATTAAATAAAGTATTCCAATTGATAGAAAAAGACGTGGAAGTGATGGTTTTAGCGCGGAAATGAGAAATACTGCAACTAAAGCTGAATAAAAAGGGGTAATGAGGTTTGAGCGATGGCGACCTGTGCTTTGGCCTGTTGCAGAACGATTATATTATTTTTCAATCCGTTGCAAAAACGGTCGGATTCTTATTTTTAGATGTCTCGGGAAAAAGCAGAAATTGTTAGTGGAAAATCTGTGGCGTCTATATAAACAGGCAGAGGAGACAGAGATGAGCAAATAACTTCATTATGTGGGGTGTCTTGCACAGATTTACTTTTAGGTTCTTTTCCCCATTTTTTTTCCTGAGCATGGAGCGCTCCCTTCTCTCACTTGTTGATTTTCCTTTTCTATTTATGTTTTGTTCTTTGTTGTTATGATTTGTTCTGTGTTATGTTGTGATGTGTTTTTTCTGTGCTACATCCACCCCATGGAAGTTTATACGAGGAAATGGGTGCATATGTTTAAAAAGTCAGAAATATTGCAGGAACTTTCTTCTATCAAATAACGAGGTCAAAACTTGCTTCCGCTATTAATCCATGGTAAGAGAAACCCTCACCTCCTTTATAATGTCAATATGTTAAAGTTTTATTTGAAACGTTCTGATAAATGTTTTGTAGTAGTGTAAGGTGTAAATTGGCCCCTGTTTTCATATTGGAATATACTTTTTATGCATTTTTGACCAGATGTTAACAGATATATGATTTGCTTTCTGTGTACATGCAAGTACAATTTTATGTTGTATATTTGTGGTTCAATTGCATTAACCTCGGTAATTTAGTTATATTTACAAAGATTTTTCTGATACATGCTGTCATAGGAAGGTCGTAGGCAGGATTGTGGGGACTAGAATGGGATAGGTTTAATATAATCCTTAGTTTTATTTTATTTTACAGAAGGTTGTTACAACTGTTCTTTGGTTGTGTAAACTGAGTGAATGTTCTCATGCATTAAATGAATTTTCATGGTTTGTATGTATTTCTATTTTTTGGTTGGTTACATTTTCTAGAAACTCATACTACATACAGAATTTTGTTAACACACGAGTGGTTACTAACATGTTATAAGAGATGGGATTTGTGATCTATGAAACTCATTACTGGATTTTTCAGGAGCCTCTGTCTTCGAAAGGCATAAATGATAATTCACATGAACACTTTATGTGACTCGAACCTGTGACCTAGTGGAGGCAGTTTTGCCCACTTTAGCCTACCTAGGGTTGGCTCACAACCCTTGGGATTTTTGAGATTAATGTTAGTTGTGATATGATTGGTTACAAATTGGGCTTTAATGTTACTTTATTGAAATGTTGTAGCATTTTTTCCATAGGAAAGTGCTCTGCAAATAGTGTTATGTTTAGAATCAATGCTCTGTTCATAGATTCTTGTTAATTCATAAAAAGATCTTTCCAGAGGAAGCACCTTACCAAGGTTGTGGCTGCTATATGGAGAATTACTATCTACCTTAAAGATAATTTACTGTATGTAACTATTATTTGTGCATCTGCATTTAAAAAAAAATGATCTGTACTAGAAATTGTTTTTCCAGTAAATAGAGTATGAAACTGTCCCCAAAATGTTTGTAAGCACCACGGAGAATGTCCATCATAAGATTCTGTAAGATTCATAATTTATGGACTGTGTTGTACATTTTATCCACTATAAATGCCTGTAACTTCAATATGTTTATAATATTGATCCCATTCATGGACACAACAATATTATTTACTGTATGTGCATCTGCATCTTTTTTTAAAAATGATTTGCACTAGAAATTGTTCTTCCCTAAAAAGAGTCTGAATCTGTCCACAAAATGTTTGTAAGCAACATGGAGAATGTCCATAATAAGATTAAGTAAGATTCATAATTTATGGACTGTGCTGTACTTTTTCATAATCTATAAACGAAGTACCTTGTGCCTGTCAATACGTCTAAGACTCTAAATGATCTGTAGATGTGCTTCCATAAGTTTATATGGAACAGAGGTATTCCTAATTTGGATTTGCCAATAATTTATGGAAGGAATTAATCAAGGAATAAAAATTCTTTAATATCCCATATAAATGTAATACCTTAGACTAGATTTTCAGTAAATCCTTAAACAAGGAATGTTGAGTCTTCTAGATGATCTGTAGATGGGCTTCCATAACTTAATATGGAACAGGGTTGTGTGCCCTGAGTGTGTATCATATATGTTATGATACATAAAAAGTGAATAATTTCTTTTTTATGACCTATAAATGTAGCACCAGCTTTGTAGTGACTTTAAGTAAGAAATTTTGATATCTTTTTTCATTATAAGTAAATGTTCATCTTTTAATTCTTAGTTAAGCTATGTCTTGTTATTTTCTACGTACCGGCAACGGCATGAACTTGGGTGCTCTATGGCTGAGCTACTAACAAATTGTAGCTCATATATGGGAGGTTGAACGATATCCAATGTTGTCGTGTTTAGAGAATTGAGATTGCAGTACATTTTTTGGGCCTATGTATTCTTTGATGTTGCATTTTATGATAAATCCAGCTATAAAAGGGCTTGTACTGAAATTGAGTATTTTAAGTGTGATTTGAAAATATATTTCTGTGATCTATAATCAAAATTGTAATGGCAACGATGAAAGATTGAATCTAGATAGATAAATCATTGAGTGTGGTCTGAATGGTTGATTAAAAAAATCTCTAAGAGCTTTAGTGTTGTTCATGTCCATAACAGCAAACTGTTGTTTACCATATGATTTGTAAACTCACAGTTTTCAGATTTGATGAATCAAAATTATGTCATTTATGTCTATGAAACTGGGAGCGACACTAAAAGTTAGAAAACTCCACTTGTGTAATTCCAACACCGTGTTGCTGTTGAGATTTCTAGATCCTACTACAGCGGGGATTTGGTGCAAAAGCATAAATGAAAATATTAGTGGTCTCTAAGTAATGAAAGTCAAGGCATGATGTGTAACAAGCCTTTAGGTTTGAATAGGAGGATTTTAGTTTGGAATGGAATCTCAAAAGAGTGCTTCATTTCGGACTATTTATTAATGATCAGTTTGATTTAGGACTCAAAAGTCGGAACAGAGTAAGGGATTGTTTTCTCTATATGGTATTTATGAGTGAAAGAGTACATAAGAGGAGGTGTGTGTTAGAGAAGACTGAGAGCAAGATCTCTGATCGAGTTGTAACAGCTGAGAGAATAATCCAAAAGAGTGTTTCATTTAGGACTAAATATTAGTGTTTCATTTAGGATTTTTTTTTATGAGTGTAACAGCTGAGAGCATAATCCAGAAGAGACTCTTTTAGGACTATTTATTAGTGTTACATTTATAATTTTAATTTAGGAGTGTAACAACTGAGAGTATAATCGAGAAGAGTTTGAATTAGGAATCTTCGAGTCACAATAGAATAAGGAATTGTCTTCTCTGTATGGTCTAGAGGAATGAGTGAATGAGGTGACATTAGAGATTGTATGTGTTATAGAAGATACCAATTGATGTTGCATTTTATGATAACTCCAGTTAGGAAAGGGATGATACTGAAATTGAGTATTTTGAGTGTGATTTGAAAATATATTTCTGTGATCTCTAATTGGGATTTTAATTGCGATGATGAAAGATTGAATCTTGATAGATCAATCAAAGATTGTGGTCTGAAAGGTAGATTAAAAAAGTCTCTAATAGCTCGAGTGTTGTTCATGTCCATAATAGAAAATTGTTGTTTAACATATGATTTGTAAATTACAAATTTCAGATCAAAATTATGTCATTTATGTCAATGAAACTGAGAGTGACACTCAAAGTTAGAACACTCCACTTGTGGAATTCCAACACTGTGTTGTTGTTGAGCCTTCTAGAGCCTTCTGCAGAGGGGAATTAATGCAGAAGTATAAAAAAATATCAGTGGTCTCTAAGTAATGAAGTCAAGTCATGATGTGTAACAAGCCTTTAGGTTTGAATAGGAGGATTTTAGTTTGGAATTGAATCTGAGAAGAGTGCTTCATTTCGGACTATTTATTAATGATCAGCTTGATTTAGGACTCTTAGAGTCGGAATAGAGTAAGGGATTGTCATTTCTATATAGTCTACATGAATGAGTGAAAGAGTGCATAAGAGGTTGTGTGTTAGAGGAGACAACAACCTAAGAGACTGAGAGCAAGTGTTCTGATCAAGCTGTAACAGCTGAGAGAATAATCCAAAAGATTGTTTCATTTGGGAATAGTTATTAGTGTTTCATTTAGAATTTTAATTTACGAGTGTAACAGCTGAGAGCATAATCTAGAAGTGTTTCTTTTAGGACTATTTATTAGTTATCAGCTTGATGTAGGACTCTTAGAGTTGGAACAGATTAAGCGATTGTCATCACTATATAGTCTACATGAGTGAGTGAAAGAGTGCATGAGACGTGTGTGTTAGAGAAGACCACCACCTAAGAGACTGAGAGAAAGAGCTCTGACCTAGCTGTAACAGCTGAGATAATAATCCAGAAGAGTGTTTCTTTCAGGACTATTTATTAGTGTTAAATTTGCAATTTTAATTTAGAAGTGTAACAACTGAGAGTATGATTGAGAAGAGTGTATCATTTAGGACTATTTATTAGAGATTAGTTTGAATTAGGAATTTTCGAGTCACAATAGAATAATGGATTTTCTTCTCTATATGGTCTAGAGGAATGAGTGAATGAGGAGACATTAGATATTGTGTGTATCAGAGAAGATGCCAATCTAATAGAGTGAGAAAAAAACTCTTAACTGAGAGCATAATCCAGCTGGTTGTAATTATTTTTGTGCTGTCAATGAGAAGAAAACATTGTGTGATTTTGGTGTGTATAAATGCTTCCTTTCCCTGTTGTAGACTCTGGCTTTTACTACATGAACTGTTGTATTTCGGGCTTTTTGTGGGAAGGTTACAGGTTTGACCCTTCAAGAGGAGGAGGCTGCAGGTAACAGGTAGTTCTTCACGGACCCTGACCTTGATTGCATCAAAGAGAAACCTAGTTAATAGGTTATGCCATTTTAATTAAGTTGTGCTTGAGTTGACCCTTCAAGAGGAGGAGGCTGCAGGTAACAGGTAGTTCTTCACCGGACCTTGACCTTGATTGCATCAAAGAGAAACCTAGTTAATAGGTTATGCCATTTTAATTAATTTGTGCTTGAGATGTTCTGATAAATGGTTTGGACGACTGGTGGTTTATGCAGTTTTGAGTCTTGAGTCTTGACCCTTCAAGAGGAGGAGGCTGCAGGTAACAGGTAGTTCTTCACCGGACTGACCTTGATTGCATCAAAGAGAAACCTAGTTAATAGGTTATGCCATTTCAATTAAGTTGTAAACTTGAGTTTGACCCTTCAAGAGTGGAGGTTGCAGGAGGAGTCTTCACCGGACCTTGACCTTGATTGCATCAAAGAGAAACCTAGTTAATAGGTTATGCCATTTTAATTAAGTTGTGCTTGAGATGTTCTGATAAATGGTTTGGACGACTGGTGGTTTTATGGTTTTGAGTCTTGAGTCTTGACCGACTGTTACTGAAATATGGATTGATTTCTATATATATTAGATATGCACCACTCTAGTGCGCTGGCTACCTCTGAAAGGTTTTTTTAGTTGGCTTCTTATTCTTTACAAAATTTTCCATAACTTGCATACATTTTTGGCATAATTCGAATGCATATAAAGTACTTAATTATCTTGTTATTGTGTTAGGAATATTCTTCTCGAACATACACTCAATGTCTACCTATTTCACTCTTACAACTCAAGTGAATGTGACGTGGTGTCCATATAGCGATATTAGGATTTAACGGAGATTTAGATACAAGGTAGCTTTTTTTACCAAAAACATTCCTCGATCACGGAATAGTGTTTTCCCTTCCACAGTTATTCTAATTCAATGACTTGTGAATTTCCATTTTGTTTTATATATGTATTTTGTTTTCACGAAGGTGGATTATACCAAGGCAATTCATATTATTTGAAACAAATGCATATATTTAATTGAGTTATAAGGTCTTTAAGAGTGACATTATTCTGAACTTCCACTCTCATTTTTACTCTTATATGCTTTATTTTCTACGTCACGTTATGGCCTTATTATTAGCATTGTCTTGTGAAAGGAGTTACGAAGTGTTTGTCCAACCTCTTGAAGACATATATAATAAAGAGACTTGAAGCTACACACAAACCCTAAGTTAACATCCGAGTCAACTGTGGTTTAGATCAATTCCAACTTCATCTAAGGGTCTACCCCTCAACTATAAATGAGGTTTAAGCGATAGGACAAATTTATGCTAAACCACCTTCAGAAAGGACCAAGGTGTTATGTTGAGAGGAACCAAGGTAACCCATTTGACTGAGCGAAGCTAAGGGGTTCATTAATAAGAGTTTTAAGACCTAGAACAATTACGTCACAACCTCCATCCATGTCGTGCCGGATCCAACAGGATTTCACTCGATAAAGAACTTTAAATTTAAATCTATCTTCGGATGACAAGGTAGTCGCTAGGCTATGAAGGAGGAGTTAGCTCTACATACTCCAAGTGAAATTTGACTGTGTCGCTCCTATCCACCAGGTTTATGGCAATGTCACTAAACATACTGACTAAGACGATAAACCCATTCTTGGGCTATTGTTTACTCAAACTAGGAGGTTCCATCGAGTGCAGAGTTTAAGTCCATCCTACGGTTTTCAATGTCTTCTACGGTAAGGAGTATCACACATGAAAAACAAGTTATGTTCCGATATTGAACAAGGGTAGAGTGTTTCATTTAAATCTCTTTATTACATTTACAAAGTATGAATGCACAAGATGACTCGTTAATCATTTATTGAACACTAAATATGCACTACAAGATATTACTGCAATTTCATTTACCTTATATAAATATCAAACCTTTGTACCATGTGTACTATGAATCAAAATGAACCTATGATTAAATGCACATTTCCTAGATGTCCTTGAAACTAGCATCTCATACATAACAACAAATTATCAAAAATAACCTTCTGTAACATGAGACTACATTATACATTTATTCATTTAACCATGAACTATATAAATTACAATGATAATTAATGAATTTCACATCGCCTTTTTGTCATCATTCTTTCATCCTGCAAAACCACGTGAGCATGATATCAAGCAATAATTATTGGCATGGCATCCACCCTAATCTAACATAATTATCATTTTTCAGTTTCCCATTTACATATGATAATAATTACAATTTGCAATTGAAATAAAAGGTTTAGAGACATGTATTCATTACATTTCATTTTACTTCTTTTTGTAACCCAGGAGAGAGAAAGAGAAGGGAAGAGAGAGAAAACACCGTTTTGTCAAAAGTTCTAATTCACACAAGTTACACTATAGTGTTTTAAACAGTTATTTACATGTGTCAAAAGTATCTATGGGGGTTTGGCAACCCGTCGAGGGTCCCGCAACTTCCTATTTTTACATTTTCTTAATAGCTACAAAAACGTTCAAAACAGGCTCGGAGGCTAAGAAACCGCTTCCAAAAGTTGTCTTCTGATGAGAACGCACACCACGATCAACTTTCTACGTGTCCCTAGATATACCAAGAGTTCATAAAGAATCGATGGAATTGTGAAAAAGTGAACCTTTTACATTTCTCGGCTAGTTTTCAAGGCCTTTGGTCGTAGTTGACCCAGTTGCAAAAGAACAAAAGTTAGTTCGAGGGCTCGGAAACCCATGTCCAAAAATGACGTTCGATGGATGAATGCAGCGCAAGAAACTTCCTACAAGTTCCCATATATATGGAGAATTCAATAGAGTCGATGGAATTGAGAACTGAAAGCTTTGATCTTCGAATGGCGACAAATATCCAAAAAGTGTTTTTCCCTAAATTGAAGGTTCCATGCAATTGTCTAGTAAGAACACTAGAGGTTTGCGAAGGTGGAAAATAATTTCTCTATGCAGGTTCAAATGGTGTTCAAAACGAAAGCCAACTTTCTAGATTTAACAACTTTTTCTGTAAACCAAAGGTAACAGGCTCCTATGAAAGTGTCAAAAAGATCACATATGTTCGTTTGGGGTCAATCCAAAGGTCAAGGTGACTCCTCGCATACCAAGGTACACGAATGAAGCTTAACATCTCGTTTTCAGAGTTACGAAGGGTACTTAATGAGTCTCTGAAAAATGTAAAAATTAACTATTTAAACAGGGAGAAGGTCAACATTATTATTGGGAAGTCAATCTCGTCTTGTCGATAAACCAAGATTGAAGCGATCTAGTTGGGTAAGAAGTTTTCTAAATCACCTCAGAATGAGGGTGGAAGTTCATGGTTTAATGCAGAAGAGTTATTTTGATTTCGTGAGTTACGACACGACATTTCATTATTTTGCAACGAGTTGATATAAACATTTAACTGTATTAAAATCCTAATATTTTAAAATTCTATTAGGTTGCAAAAGAGAACTAAAACACGAGAATTATGAGAGGTAAGGGAAGATGAACCATGCCTCGGAAGCGATGAGCAAAATGGGTATAAGGGGCTCCAAGTGGTTTAATGCAGAAGAGTTATTTTGATTTCGTGAGTTACGACATGACATTTCATTTTTTTTGCAACGAGTTGATATAAACATTTAACTATATTAAAATCCTAATATTTTAAAATTCTATTAAGTTGCAAAAGAGAACTAAAACACGAGAATTATGAGAGGTAAGGGAAGATGAACCATGCCTGGAAACGATGAGTGAAATGGGTATAAGGGGCTCCAAGTGGTTTACACTCGCGATCCGTTGAGACCACCATTGTTGCCACATGATGCCAGATAGTCACGTGCAAACCCAAGCCATTCGTTGTGCACCCAACAAAACACACCCAAACGATCATTAAAGTTCCATATTTTCGCATTTATTTTGCCCAAATGCCGCACAAAAAGGCTGCCCACGTCCTTCATTTAAGCCAACAACTATGCTAACAAACCAGGAATGAAACCTTATACAGATACATCCCCTGAAACCTCCTTTCCTTAAGGCATTTTTACAAAACAAAACAAGAATCTACCCAGTTCTCACACCGAACCTTGCTCCAAAGCTTCCATTTTGGCACAGGCTGGACGTACGTTGGCAAATGTAAATTGATTGGGTTGGAGCCCTTTTTGCTGCATACGGTGAAACAAACAAGTGACTACCTCATGCGAGGAAATCCATGTCTTACGATGCTGCGCAATAATTGCATTCCATGAGAAAGCTGTTTCGTTCTTTTCATCTCGGTCAACCACCAAATCAAGGTCTACCAAAGCATTTGCAACTACAACATCTGACAAAACCCTCTATCCTTTATCCATGCAGGAATAAAGGCTCGCTTTTTTGACGCTTGAGTGGGAGAATCTTTGCACTGATGGCCTTGGAAGGTGGATTTACACTGTCAAATGCGGTGTTTTCTTGAAGGTTTCTAATCCATTTCAACAAACACATTTTGTACATTTCCAGCGTCCATTGCAGTCCACGAGGAGACATTTCTCTCTAGGCACTTTGTCAGTCCACAACAGTTCACATATGTATATGCAGCCACGTTTTTTTTAAGACATTCTATCAAACAAGCTTCACACGCCTTTTCAACAAATCCATTTTGCACATATCCTGCAATCATGGCACTCCATGAGACCACATTTCTTTGAGGCATTCTATCATCAAATGCTTCATGCGCCTTCTCAAACATCGGTTTCTCTCGCCACTCCACCCTACACACGTTTTTCACACCGCCTTGTAAGGCGCCCACGTTTGTTTTAGATTTGTCCAACGACCACAACTATATAGCATCGGAATTAATTTCTTCCCCGGTTCAAATGGATTTCTGCTTAAACTCTAATCTCGGGCGCGAGTAGAGAGAGAATATGAAAAAATATCCCTGGTTTTGCTCTGCCGCCACCCCAAACTCGCCCATTCCCAAACGCAAAAGAGACAAAAACCCTAATTGCATTTTTTTTGAGCTTTTTCGCCTTACCTCCATTTTGTTTTATTTTATTTTATATTAAATTATAAGCACTACGAGTGCTAGTGTGGTTAGAGGCAATGAATTTGAAGTGAAAGGTTAAGAGTTCGAAATCAGACGCAAGACAAGGACCGACCATGGCGTCACAACAAGAGACCGTCTTCTTTGTGCGGACCGAGGCGACCAATCCAAACAATAAAATCGCTAATCAAAATAATAATATTACTATTATTTTTATTACTATTATTATTACAACTTAATAATACTTTATTAATCGTATTAACAAGGATCAACATTTAAGCTTGACCAAAACAATAATAGCAAGAATCAACAATTGAAAGAATAATTATTATTATGCAGGTGTTCCCTCTAGTTGGTCACGCCCCAACAACATCAAGTCATCCTTTAAACCACCTATCGAATTCGAGAAAGAGATTTTTCCTTAATAGGGTAATCGAAAAGGCGAAGCCAACAAGGATCAACAGGAGCACAACAACGTTAAATGCTTAGCAACACGATCGTCAAAGAAGAAAAAGAAGAACGAGGGATGGGGCATTACATTCTCCTCCCCTTAAGAAAGCATCGTCCTCGATGCGACATACAATGAAAAGGATAGAACCTGGTAAGCAACAAGGGACGAATATGGCGAAGGCATGCTCTAAGGTTAAGATTTCAGACACAAAGTCACGGCCATGGGGTGGCCCTAGGAACATCAGGTAGAAATTTTAACTTTCAAGGTTCTGTGAAGATTGGTAGTTCCATTTTACCTTATTACTTAGTTAGCATTTTCTTTTACAGTATTTCTTATCTCAAGATTATAATATTCATTGTTTAGAATTTTTTTTTCAGTTGTCTTAAGTTCGTGGGTGCCCAACAATAACTAACATCAAGATGTCACACAAAACTTAACACAACACAAACAACCCACGAGACATCTTGTTACCTACTTTCATGATTGTATCATATCACAAGGTCTTTTAATTCCTCCATGGAATGACAACAAGTAGACCACATAGCAAATAATTTCCGACAATTATGTCTTAGACATCGATCTAGTACACACATATGACTGACAACCATAATCATCACACTGATACATATACAACGAGTATCACAAGACCCAAAGAAATCCATGACTGTACCAACATAGTGCCAAGACAATATCCAATAGTCCATACCAACCAAGGGAAGAGTCAAGCCTCAAACATAACAAGGTGTCAAAAAGACTCACAAGGGTACACATAACTCACTATACCAACTCCACACATCTCAAAATATCAAGAAATAACTCCATATGTCTCCTGAAGCATCATAAAACAACTCCATATACCTCCCAAACCATCACCAAATAACTCCATATACCTCCCAAGGAGAAATAATCATAGTGCCAAAACCAAGTCGGGTCACTCAACCATAGAGCCCCATCAAGAATATCAGGTCACTCCACCATAGAGTGCCATAAAGAATAACATGTCACTCAACCATAGAGGCTTGTCTCCTTTCTCCTTTTAATGAGGCCGGGTCACCCTATGGCCCTAGGCACATAGAGCCTCGTCACCCCCAACCCAAGTGACATAATAACTCGTGGTTCAACAACTCGCTAGTTATCTGTAACTCCTTGGGGCGTACCCCCATACAACGAAGCGGGTCCATAGGTTCAACCACTCCATGGTTAATCCCATGACCCTATTCCAACACATTACGACATTAGAACCAACATAACAATCCATTCAAATGCCAAGTGGCAAAAACAAAAGCCTTGGGCTAGGCTACAAAACTTTTAAATATGAAAATGAAGTTTTAAAACTAAGAAAACAAATGGCTAATTAGCCATGGTTAGTGCAAAATCCAAATGTTAATGCAACAATCAAATAAATGCCCAAAATATAAGAACATGTCAATCAAGAAAACAACTGGTTCTAGCTAAAAGAGATAATGATCAATTTATGAATAAAATACGTAATGAGAAAATAACACATTACAATCACTATGTGGCCTCATACCGCCACCAAAGGGGTACTCATCGAGTTGCTGGCACTCGGACATCAAGCCTCAACTTGTAGAAATATACATGTAACCAGAAATGAGTATATCAAATAATGTAACTGTCATCATCTCTGCCTGAATCATTCCTCCATACTCCCACAAGGATCAACATAGTCAAAATCACATAGGATTGTCCAATGAACAATCCAATAAGAAAGAAGCAGGAACTCTAGTTGCATAAGTTGAGCTTGAGGTGGTGCGCACCCACAATATACTGAGCAAGCTCGAAGTATACTAAACATATATAAGTGGGTTTTCAGTCTATATAAGACTCCACTTCCTCACTCGTACTCGGCTCAAGATTATGAAAACCTGGTCCACGCCTCCTCTCTCCATACATACACTCTTGACAGTTTAGCCCCTTAGGGTCGTCTAGTGTAAGGTTCACAACATACACATAACTACATCACTAACACAATGGTGATTCACGCACATTAACCATAACGTCTTGCGCATGGTATATATATACAAGGTATAACACAATCATTACTTTCACGGGTTACGATACATCACATTACCACATCCCGCACCCAAAGTGCAATCATTGTACACTAGGGATCATACTCACCATATGCCCCTAAATCACGACATGAACCATCACATATTACATGAATTATATGTATGAGGAACACAATGTCTAACCTTACAACTTATAGTCAAATGCATTACAACACGACGATGCACACAACTAATCACAATACGGTGATGACATCACAATAAAATTCCATTCACTTTACATCAATTTTGTCATGCAATACATCAATACACCTTCATATCACATAATGCCAAAATGTTTCAACACTCTGCAATTCACAATATCATTCCTTTCACACACAACAAGGCAATACATCACACACGGATTCCTCATTGAATCCACGAAAAGAGAGTCAATACTCTCATTACAAGCACATCAATATGATAACAAATACGCACTAAGTGACATGCACCACATGTGTTTATATAGGTCACAAATACGACATTGTTTACATTACAACATATATCACATTACTCTTCCAATATCCACCACCATTATGCAGAATCATCACAACTCCAATCCATCCCAGAGGTTTGAGAGCATGAACCTCGCTCGATACCATATGTAGTGCTCACATTTTACACACAATTACAACCGTAAAATTCCAGGATAATTTTTTTTTTGACTTACACTGCTCACTACACACAACACAACAAGGGATCCAAGTACCGAAACTCGACTCGCATACGACAATCACATAAGTCATCGACTCACATAGACACATGAAAACAACATAGGCATGTTGATGCCACACTTTTCCCAATGAACGAGTACTAGAAATGACCCAACCACAAGAAAAGTGACTTCAGGTACGGCGAACCCAACACATCATCATTTCTTTAATTGTATTTTAGTTAAGATTAACATTCCAAGAACATTATAGTGCAAGGATAAATTTCTCGTTGTCCTCCTACAGATTCTTAAGTTAATTCCGCGGTTAAATTACCATTCGACCCTTTTTAGTTGGCTTCTTATTCTTTACAAAATTTTCCATAACTTGCATACTTTTTGGCATAATTCGAATGCATATAAAGTACTTAATTATCTTGTTATTGTGTTAGGAATATTCTTCTCGAACATACATGTTCAATGTCTACCTATTTACTCTTACAACTCAAGTGAATGTGACGTGGTGTTCATATAGCGATATTAGAATTTAACGGAGATTAGATACAAGGTAGCCTTTTACCAAAAACATTCCTCAATCACGGAATAGTGTTTTCCCTTCCACATAGTTATTCTAATTCAATGACTTGTGAATTTCCATTTTGTTTTATATATGTATTTTGTTTTCTCGAAGGTGGATTATACCAAGGCAATTCATATTCTTTGAAACAAATGCATATATTTAATTGAGTTATAAGGTCTTCAAGAGTGGCATTATTCGAACCTCCACTCTCGTTTTTACTCTTATATGCTTTATTTTCTATGTCACATTATGGCCTTATTATTAACATTGTCTTGTGAAAGGAGTTACAAAATGTTTGTCCAACCTCTTGAAGACATATATGATAAAGAGACTTGAAGCTACACACGAACCCTGAGTTAACATCCGAGTCAACTGAGGTTTAGATCAATTCCAACTTCATCCTAAGGGTCTACCCCTCAACTATAAATGAGGTTTTAAGCGAGAGGACAAATTTATGCTAAACGCACCGAGAAAGGACCAAGGTGTTATGTTGAGAGGAACCAAGGTAACCCATTTGCGGACCGAGTAAGAGCTAAGGGGTTTATTAATAAGAGTTTTAAGACCTAGAACAACTAAGTCACAACCTCCATCCATGTAAAAAAAATGTCTGGATCCAAGTGATAGGGGATTTCACTCGATAAAGAACTTTAAATTTAAATCTATCTTCGGATGACAAGGTAGTCCGTAGGCTACGAAGGAGGAGTTAGCTTTATATACTCGAAGTGAAATTTGACAGTGTTGCTCCTATCCACGAAGTTTATGGCAATGTCACTAAACATCACGGACCAAGATGATATATGATAAAGAGACTTGAAGCTACACATGAACCTTGAGTTAACATCCGAGTCAATGCGGTTTAGATCAATTCCAACTTCATCTAAGGGTCTACCCCTCAACTATAAATGAGGTTTTAAGCGATAGGACAAATTTATGCTAAATCGCCTTGTATGAAAGGACCAAGGTGTTATGTTGAGAGGAACCAAGGTAACCCATTTGTGAGCGGAGCTAAGGGATTCATTAACAAGAGTTTAAGACCTAGAACAACTAAGTCACAACCTCCATCCATGTTGTCTCGGATCCAACAGGATTTCACTCGATGAAGAACTTTAAATTTTAAATCTATCTTGGATGACAAGGTAGTCCGCTAGATACTATGAAGGAGGAGTTAGCTCTACATACTCCAAGTGAAATTTGACAATGTCGCTCTTATCCACAGGTTTATGGCAATGTCACTAAACATACTTGACTAAGACGATAAACCCATTTTGGGCTCTTGTTTACTCAACCTAGGAGGTTCCATCGAGTGCAGAGTTTAAGTTCATCCTACGGTTTTCAATGTCTTCTACGGTAAGAAGTATCACACATGAAAACAAGTTATGCTCCGATATTGAACAAGGGTAGAGTGTTTCATTTAAATCTCTTTATTACATTTACAAAGTATGAATGCACAAGATGACTCATTAATCATTTATTGAACACTAAATATGCACTACAAGATATTACTTCAAATTCATTTACCTTATATAAATATCAAATCTTTTACCATGTGTACTATGAATCAAAATGAACCTATGATTAAATGCACATTTCCTAGATGTCCTGAAACTAGCATCTCATACATATCAACAAATTATCAAATATAACCTTCTGTAACATGAGACTACATTATACATTTATTCATTTAACAATGAACTATATAAATTACAATGATAATTAATGAATTACACATCGCCTTTTCGTCATCATTCTTTCATCTGCAAAACCACGTGAGCATGATATCAGCGATAATTCGCTGGCATGGCATCCACCCTAATTTAACATAATTATCATTTTTCAGTTTCCCATTTACATATGATAATAATTACAATTTGCAATCGAAATAAAAGGTTTAGAGACATGTATTTATTACATTTCATTTTACTTCTTTTTGTAACCTAGAGAGAGAAAGAGAAGGGAAGAGAGAGAAAACACCATTTTGTCAAAAGTTCTATTTCACACAACAAGTTACACTATAGAGTTTTAAACAGTTATTTACATGTGTCAAAATTTTCCACGGTGGTTTGGCAACCCCGTCGAGGGTCCCCATGACTTTCTATTTTTACATTTTCTTACTAGCTACAAAAACGTTCAAAACGGGCTTGGAGGCTAAGAAACCGCTTCCAAAAGTTGTCTTCCGATGAGAACACACACCACGATTAAATTTCTACGTGTCCCAGATATACCAAGAGTTCATAAAGAATCGACGGAATTGGGAAAAAGTGAACGGTTTGCGTTTGTGGCTAGTTTTCAGGGCCACTTTGGTCGTAGTTGACCCAAAGTTGCAAATGAACAAAAGTTAGCTCGAGGGCTCAAATCCATGTCCAAAAATGACATTCGATGGATGATGCGCAACGAGAAACTTCCTACAAGTTCCCATATATACGGAGAATTCATCAGAGTCAACGGAATTTAGAACTAGAAAACAGTCTTCAAACGGTGACAAGTTTTCTGAAGCCACCGGTCCTAATTGGTCCAGTTTGACCTTGTCAAACTGCGACCAAAGGCCTACAAAATGTCATCGTCAAAATATCCAGAAAAGTGTTTTTCCCTAAACTGAAGGTTCCATGCAATTGTCTAGTAAGAACACTAGAGGTTTGCGAAGCGGAAAATAATTTCTCTATCCAAGGTTTCAAATGGCGGTTCAAAACGAAAGCCAACTTTCTAGATTTAACAACTTTCTACCACTACAAAACAAGTGTAACAGGGCTCCTATAAGAGTGTCAAAAAGATCACATATGTTCGTTCGGGGTCAATCCAAAGGTCAAGGTGACTCCTCACATACAAGGTACATGAATGAAGCTTAACATCTCATTTTCAAGAGTTACGAAGGGTACTTAATGAGTCTCCGAAAAATGCAAAAATTAACTATTTAAACAGGGAGAAGGTCAACATTATTACTGGGAAGTCAATCTCGTCTTGTCGATAAACCAATATTGAAGCGATCTAGTTGGGTAAGAAGTTTTCTAAATCACCTCAGAATGAGGGTGGAAGTTCATGGTTTAATGCAAAGAGTTATTTTGATTTCGTGAGTTAGTTACGACGACATTTCATTGTTTTCAAACGAGTTGATATAAACATTTAACGTATTAAAATCCTAATATTTTAAAATTCTATTAGTTGCAAAAGAGAACTAAACACGAGAATTATGAGAGGTAAGGGAAGATGAACCATGCTTGGAAACGATGAGCGACAAACGGGTATAAGGGCTCCAAGTGGTTTACACTCGCGATCCGTTGAAACCACCATTCGAGCATGCCACATGATGCCAAATAGTCACGTGCAAACCTAAGCCATTCGTTGTGCACCTAAAAAAACACCCAAACGATCATTACAGTTCCATATTTCTGCATTTATTTTTCCCTTGCTGCACAAAAGGCTGCCCACATCCTTCATTTAAGCCAACAACTATGCTAACAAACCAAGAATGAAACCTTATATTAAGGTGTTTTTACAAAACAAAATAGGAATCTACCCCTGGTTCTCACCTGAACCTTGCTCCAAAGCTTCCATTTTGGCACTACAAACCTTGCTGGACATGACGTTGGCAAATGTAAACTGATTGGGTTAGAGCCCTGTTTGCTGCATATGGTGAAACAACGTGACTGCCTCGCGAGGAAATCCATGTCTTCTATACGCTGCAATAATCGCATTCCATGAGAAGCTGTTTCGTTCTTTCATCTGGTCAACTACTGAAACTGCGTCCACCAAAGCATTTGCAACTACAACATCTGACAAAACCCCTCTATCCTTTATCCATGCAGGAATAAAGGCTCTTTTTTTTACGCAGGCTGGGGAGAATGCTGGCACAGGCCGTGGAAGGTGGATTTACACCTGTCAGCAGTGTTTTCTTGAGTTTTCTAATCCATTTCAACAAACACATTTTGTACATTTCCAGCGTCCATTGCAGTCCACGAGGAGACATTTCTCTCTGGGCACTCTGTCCAACAGTTCACATATGTATATGTAGCCACATTTTTTTGAGACATTCTATCAAACAGTTCACACGCCTTTTCAACAAATCCATTTTGCGCATATCCTGCAATCATGGCACTCCATGAGACCGCATTTCTTTGAGGCATTCTATCAAACAGTTCATGTGCCTTCTCAAACATCTGGTTCTCCTTGCCACTCCACCTTGCACACATTTTTCACCTGTCCTTTGCGTCCACGTTTTGCAGCAGATTTGTCCAACTGCCACAACTATAGCATTCTGGAATTAATTTCTTCCCCGGTTCAAATGGATTTCCTGCATAAACTCTAATCCCTAAGCGTGAGTAGAGAGAAAATGTGAAAAATATCCCTGGTTTTACTCTGCCGCTGCCCCAAACTCACCCATTCCCAAAAGCAAAAGAGACAAAAACCCTAACTGCTTTTTTCCTTTTTTTTTTTGAGCTTTTAAATTTCTTGCCTCTATTTTGTTTTATTTTATTTTATATTAAATTATAAGCACTAAAAAGTGCTAGTGTGGTTAGAGGCAATGACTTTGGAGTGAAAGGTTAAGAGTTCGAAAGCAGACGCTTTGGGACAAGGTACGTCACAACAAGAGACCGTCTTCTTTGCGCGGACCGAGGCGACCAATCCAAACAATAAAATCGCTAATCAAAATAATAATATTACTATTATTTTTATTACTATTATTATTACAACTTAATAATACTTTATTACTCGTATTAACAAGGACCAACATTTAAGCTTGACCAAAACAATAATAGCAAGAATCGACAATTCGAAAGAATAATTATTATTATGCAGGTGTTCCCTCTAGTTGGTCACGCCCCAACAACATCAAGTCATCCTTCAAACCACCTATCGAATTCGTGAAAGAGATTTTTCCTTAACAGGGTAATCGAAAAGGCGAAGCCAACAAGGATCAGCAGGAGCACAAACGTTAAATGCTTAGCAACACAGTCGAAGAAGAAAAAGAAGAACGAGGGACGGGGCATTAGATATAGATATAAAATATTAAAAATATTAATGAATTATATGGCTAAAAATAATCGTGAAGTGAGATATGGTATTGTTTGGAACAATGAGTGTAAACGGTTTGGCCAGTGGAAATTTTGTCTACAATATTCTTTTGATAATCTTGTAGACCCAGGTCAACAATTAAAAATGTGATTATCTGCAAGACTGCAACATAGGAGAAAGTGTCCGAAGAAGGCATGATTTTCTCAAGCCTTAGAGAGAAAGTACTTACAAGATTTGCACTTAAAAGGAGTATTGTTGTATCCTTTTAAGCGATAGGATAATAGAGCTGGAATAGCTGACAGTAGCAATACTAAGCCATGTTGCAATAATGAGCATGGCAAATAAGAATTGCTCATGCTGGAACTTACCTACCCTACCATATCTTCTAACCATGCCGCTGGGCCATTCAGATTTTTTTAGAAATGGGGATATTATCATGTAAAAATAACCTTAGGTTAGCCAGGAACACACACTTTTAACCCACTTAATAATATGAGCTAGGATCCTTTAAATCTACTTGATATCCTACTATGAAACCCATGACATCATAGTTGAGATCCTTCTCATTTCTCATGTGTATTGGGGGTAGCTGATAACTCAATATGCTTGCACTTTTGATCCCATTCCTCGACGCACAAAAATGATAATTTTGTTGTATTTAAGTATACTATTTGCGCATCTGCATTTTTCTAAAATTATTTTCACTAGAATTTTGTTTCAGTAAAAGGAAGTACGAAACAATCCAGAAAAATGTTTGTTATGCATCTGAGAACCGAGCCTCACCAACACAATAAAAAACATCTTATTTACTGCATTGTTCATTTTATCTATTAGTAATTACATCATTTTGAAATTGCAGTTCTTGTTATTTTGCATGGACTAATTAGGACTACTATACTGAATATTTTATGAACAATGAAGAAAACAAAACAAAACACACAGAAATTAACAGTAAATCTGCTCACAAAGTGAGCGAACAGCAAGGCTAATGAAGTTCTGTTTTATTCAACTTAGAACTGTCTTCTTTTTCCTTCTGCTGTGCGTTGAATCTCAGAGAATGGAAATGATTTAAAAAACTAACTACTGCAGTTTATTAGGCAGCGAATGAAGCTGCAAACAAAAGAGAACAAAGACTTAACTGAAAGTGAACTAATCCTATGACTGAAGGAATTGCTCAGTCTACAATTTATTAACTGAAGTAAAGAACTAGTTAAAGGAAACTAATAGGAGGATGAGCTGGAGTTGTAGAAGATGAGCTGCAGTGGTGGCGGTGGAACTGCAGAGGAACTGCAGTTTGAACATGCATCCTTCAATCTCCCCCTGCATGTGAAATGGAGATGAGTCCCAACTGATTCCTCAAAGCAACAAAACTGGATATAGGTAGAGCTTTGGTAAAAATATCAGCAACTTGCTCCGTTGTAGGGCAAAACTGTAATTCCATTGTCCCATCTTGAACTAAGTCTCTGATGAAGTGATGTCGAATCTCAATGTGCTTCGATCTAGCATGAAACACAGGATTTTTTGTCATTGCAATGGTACTACTATTGTTATCACAGTAAATAGTGGTTGGATGTTCCTGAACCAATTGCAAATCTTCCAAAATCCGTCTAATCCATATGGCTTGACAACTAGTTGCTGCTGCAATATACTCTGCTTCTGTGGAAGAGAGAGCAATGGTTGCTTGCTTTTTACTACTCCATGAGACAACTCCAGAACCAAGTGAGAAAATATAACCAGATGTGGATTTTCTATCATCCACTGAACCAGCCCAATCAGAATCTGTGTAACCACATAGCTCAAACTTATGTGTGGGAGAATAATGAATGCCAAAATTGTGTGTACCACTCACATACCTTAAAATTCTTTTGCAGCACGCCAATGAGACTCATGTGGATCCTGCATGAACCGAGAGATGAGGCTCACAACATACATAATATCAGGTCTCGTGGTAGTGAGGTACATGAGGCTCCCAACCAAACTTTTGTATAAAGTAGCATCTACTTTGGAACTTGCATCTTCCTTGGTTAATTTTTCACCAAGGGCAACAAGAGTGGCAACTGCAGTGCATGACATCATTCTAAACCGCTTCAATAGATCAGCCACATACTTGGTTTGAGAAATGGATATACCTTCAGATTGTTGTTGCACCTCCACTCCAAGAAAATAATGCATGAGTCCCAGATCTGACATCTCAAATTCTTGTTTCATTTCTGCTTGAAATTTCTCCATGAGAGATGGGTTATTACCTGTATAAATGAGATCATCAACATAAAGGCAAACAATTAGAATATCATTACCAAGATGTTGGATATAGAGGGTTGGCTCTGAGGAACTTTGAATGAATCCTTTCTTCAAGAAATAACTGTCAATCCTTGCATACCAAGCACGAGGTGCTTGCTTCAACCCATAAAGAGCCCTTTTTAGCTTGTAAACCAAATGTTCTTTTCCTGGAATTTCATAACCAATAGGTTGTTCCACATAGACTTCCTCATCAATAAAACCATTTAGGAAGGCTGATTTTACATCCATCTGATAGATTGGCCACTTGTGTTGTGCAACAATAGCCAATATAATCTTGATTGTATCAAATCTTGCAACTGGAGCGAAAGTCTCTGAATAATCTACTCCAGGCATTTGTGCAAATCCCTTGGCAACTAATCTTGCCTTGTGTCTATTCATAGAACCATCAACATGATATTTCACCTTATAAATCCATTTGACACCAATCACTTGCTTATCTTTAGGAAGTTGCACTAATTCCCATGTATTGTTTTTATCAATTGCATGCATCTCTTCATTCATAGCATCAATCCATACTTGTTCTTTCATGGCTTCTTCATACACTGAAGGTTCAACTTGAATGGTACTAAACAAAGCAAAATTGGAAACTAGATTCAAATTAGAACTCCTTTGATAAATTTCATTTAAACTTCGTACCTTTCGTGAAGAACTTGGACTTGATTGTGGACTAGAACTATCACCTGAAGAGGAACTTGGTGAACTTAGTGAACTGGGGCTTGAACTTCCACTTGAGCTTGTGGGGAGAGGAGGAACTTGTTGAACATCTTCTATACCCATGATGAGTGGTGTAGTTTGTTGAACTCCTTTTTGCCATTGCCATACTCCCCCTTCATCAAAAACCACATCTCGACTAATAATCCATTTCTTTGTGTCAGGATTATAGAACTTGTATCCTTTTGTGAAATCTGAATAGCCCACAAAGATACAAAGTTGGGATTTTGCATCCAACTTCTTCCGCTTCTTTTCTGGAACATGAACATATGCAGGGCAACCAAATACATGAAAGTGAGCTACTGAGGGCTTGTGTCCACTCCAGGCTTCCTTGGGAGTGATATTCTGAAGCAATTTTGTTGGGCTTCGATTCAAAATATAAGTTGTGGTTGCTACTGCAACTCCCCAATAGCAATTAGGAAGGTTTTTGAACTGCAACATACTTCGTGCCATCTCCATAATGGTACGGTTCTTTCTTTCTGCAATGCCATTCTGTTGTGGGGTATAAGCTGTCGTAAGTTGTCTCTTAATTCCATGAGTATTACAAAAATCAGCAAACTCATTGGAAGTGAATTCTCCCCCTCTATCTGTTCTGAGTATTTTGAGAGAATACCCGCTTTGATTTTCTGCCATAGCCTTAAAATGCTTGAAGCATTCAAATGCCTCAGATTTCTGCTTAAGAAAATAAACCCATGTGTGGCGTGAGAAATCATCAATAAATGTCAGAAAGTAAATATTCTTACCCAAAGATTCCTCTTGCATGTCACCACAAATGTCACTATGCACAAGCTCTAGAGGAGATTTTTCCCTCCATGATTTGTTCACCGGAAAACTGTCTCGATGTTGCTTGCCAAGTGCACACCCTGAACAAACTTCTTCTTTTTCCTGAATTGCAGGAAGTCCTCTCACCATGCCTTTCTTATGAAGCAAACTTAATCCTTGAAAATGCAAATGACCATACCATTGGTGCCATAACCATGAATCATCTGTGGTTGCCTTGAGGGCATGCATCTTAGTGGACTCCAAAGTGAGAGGAAATAATCGATTCTCTGTCATACAAGCCTTTGCTACAAGATAATGATTAGCTGATTTATCAAATATTTTGCAGCAGTTATCTTCAAACACAACCTTGTAATTTTTTGCTACAAGCTGCCCAATACTTAAAAGATTATGTTGTAATTTGGGCACATGCAAAGTGTCATGAATAAATGTAGTTTCTCCTTGCTTAGTTTTCACTGCAAGGGTACCTTTTCCCATTACATCAACCTCTTTATCATCACCAAATTTTACTTGACTCCTTACAGATTCATCTAATTTGACAAAGAGATCAGATTTACCTGTCATATGATTTGAGCAACCGCTATCCAAGAACCAAACATCCTTTTGAGGTTCTTTTGCCAAATTGCAAGTGAAGAATGTAGAGTGTTTTGCTTCTTCAAAAGACTCTTCAGTATAGTTGGCTCTTGACTTATTCAAATCAGATTTTTTCTTTCTACATTCAGATTCATAGTGTCCATACCTTTCACAATATTGGCACTGGATGCTTCTTCGATCCATAGAACTTCTTCCTCTTCCTCTTTTGTTTCCTCTTCCTCTTCCTCTGCCACGTCCTCTAGATGTAGAAGACTCCCCTTGAGATTTGTTTGATTGAGAAGGGGTTGTAGATTTTTCTTCAATTCTTATAGTAGACTGGAAGGCTTGAACTAGGTTCACTGTAGAACGTTGCATACGCTCCTCATGAGATTGCAAAGAACCTATCAACTCTGCAACTTTGAATGTGGTTAGATCTTTACTTTCTTCAATGGCTATGACCACTGGATCAAACTTTGGAGGAAGAGATCTCAAAATCTTTTCTACAATTTTTTGCTCTATGACACTTTCCCCTTGAGTTTTAAGATGGTTCACAATACTTTGAGCCCTAGTAATAAACTCTTGAATAGACTCAAAGTTCCTTCATACTTAAACTTTCAAAATCTCTTCGAAGGGTTTGAAGTCTTACCAACCTTATTTTGTCAGATCCTTGGTATGCAGTTTGTAGGGCCTCCCATGCATCCTTTGACTTTGTCATACCAGCTATACGGGGAAAAATTGATATATCCAATGCAGATTGGATAGCAAAAAGAGCTCGATTGTCCTTCTTTTTGTCTTCTTTCAATTGCAGTTGTTGATTTGTTGTTAAAGCATTTGAAGCATTCTGATCTGCAGGTTCTGTGTATCCTCCTTCTACTAAATCCCAGATATCTTGGGATAATAGTAGGGTCTTCATCTTTATACTCCAGTAATCGTAGTTGTCTCCGGTAAACAATGGAAGCTGGAATGAGAAATTGCCACCATTTGACATTCTGATAATTCTTGGAGAGAACCGTTAACCTGCAACTTTTGCAAAAAGGAATAGTCCTGCAACCAGCTCTGATACCAATTGAAGATTATAGAATCTCAGCACTTATACTATACTGAATATTTTATGAACAATGAAGAAAACAAAACAAAACACACAGAAATTAACAGTAAATCTGCTCACAAAGTGAGCGAACAAAAGGCTAATGAAGTTCTGTTTTATTCAACTTAGAACTGTCTTCTTTTTCCTTCTGCTGTGCGTTGAATCTCAGAGAATGGAAAATGATTTAAAAAGCTAACTACTGCAGTTTATTAGGCAGCGAATGAAGCTGCAAACAAAAGAGAACAAAAACTTAACTGAAAGTAAACTAATCCTATGACTGAAGGAATTGCTCAGTCTACAATTTATTAACTGAAGTAAAGAACTAGTTAAAGGAAACTAATAGGAGGATGAGCTGGAGTTGTAGAAGATGAGCTGCAGTGGTGGCGGTGGAACTGCAGTTTGAACATGCATCCTTTAGTTCAAATACAGTTCATTTTCTTTCTCCAACCATTATTATGCTGAGATCTCCTAGCAGCTAAATATAAAAAAAGATGTTACAGGCAACATGTTTTGGGTGTATGTGTTATACAGTGGCCAATAGGTGTTCTTTACAGCACCACTGTAGCCAGTTGCACAAGGATGATAGAATAAATCTCAGCCTCTGATTTATTCAGGAGACTGCATAGTAATGACCTTATCTCCTGAAGATTTTTGAACATGCATCTGATCTTCTTACATATAAGAATTATGTTTCACCAATACTGAGGTTTATGCTTGTTAAATATAATAATTTTGATTGGTCTGACTGTGGATTGATCTGGGACCACATAACATTCTATTCGCAAAGATTTTTTTAATCTTATCTATTTCTGCCATTATATTTTTTCAAAAGCTTATCGGATTGACTCGTTATGATCAACCAAATAATTTAACTGATGTTAATCTATGCCTAGGCTCGCTGGGGTTATTCCTACCGCAAATAGGTAGAATCCCTAATTCACCATCATTGCCTTGTGCATATTAGCCGCTGGAGGATTTTTGTGAAGTGAGATTTGAGCTCAGGGTGTCCTAATTAGTGTAGGTTATTAGTGTTTGAGCATTGAGGCACAGTATGTCAAATCAAAATCAATAAAAATACCAAATGTTTTGCAGATAAAGGGATTAGTGGTAGGGTGGTGGTTGTGTGAACATTAGAAGATTACTGGGTTAGTGGTTTCAATAGTTTCCCGTGAAAAGATGGGAAGTAGATCAAGATTGTCATGTTGAAGCTTTCATAGAGATTAAGAACACCACATGGTAGGAGTTAAGTATTGTGTGATAGCATATTAGTTTCACAAGATAGGCCTATTCTGTTTATTGGTAGGTTTGCAGACAGTGCATTTTCTTTGTTATTACTTACACTTGCCTGTTGCTTGTTTGAATTTTATGAACCCATGAGTGAATGGAAAATGTTACATATGTGTAGCAGATGTTTCCTTGATATTAAGATTGCAAATGTCTATACGTAATGAATAGCTTGTGTCCTTGGCTTCAGTTAAGATTGGTCTGCAGGCTCTTTATGTAATTGATTGAGGCCATATTTATTCCAAGAAGATGAAATATTGAAATCCCTCCTACCCTGATGAGAATATAAGATAAGTTAGCTGATTGCCTGAGAATGAAAAACATTACTTACTGTACCCAGACCTGCCCAGCTGTTTCCAGGCGTGAAACAATTTTTAATTTTTTTTCCTACTTTAAATTTAATATATCATTACAGCAAAAATTACAGTTTTTGCAATAACATTATTCTACGGAAGGTGCCAAATAGAAGCCATCAAAAACAAGGACAAAAATAGCATGTATGAGATAAATGCAATAAACACCTCGACTAGATGTGGTAGGGATGATGCTTCTACCCAGGTTCAATGAAATTATGAGTAGTTTGTTGTGGTTATTTGGCTTGTTTTGTTTTTCATAGGCATAATATGTGGTTAATTCCTATACATACACACTCACATATATATACATATACATATATTAATATTTATATATATTTTGCATTGCCGTATCCAACGCTGTATTTGTGGTCAATTTTTTTATTTACCGTAACTCTGTATTAGATACTTCGTATCCATACCCATATCCAGAACATATACATATATTAATATTTAGATACTTTGTATCCATACCCATATCCAAAACATATACATATATTAATATTTATATATATTTTGCATTGCCGTATCCAACGCTGTATTTGTGGCCAATTGTTTTTTTACCGTAACTCCGTATTAGATACTTCGTATCCATACCCATATCCAAAACATATCGGCAACATAGGATTTGATTATATCAATACACATTTGGTTTTGCACTATCAAGTATGGAAACCCATATCACATTAGTAATTATCGACAGTTTAGTCAACAAGTAGGTGTGAACATGAGAAGGTGAAATAAGGAGAGATTTACAACCATTCCACCATGTACCACTCTCCCTATTGGTCCTTTGCACTTCTTAGACTGTAGAGCAGAGTGGGGATAGGATAGAGAAACGGAAGTCCTGGGTTTCGAACTTAGCACTTTACATGAAATGGAATGCCCATGGTGTTTTGTGATGTGCATTTCTTGCTGCTGACCTCCACACTAGACCATTACCCACGAGTTCCATGGACAGATTTTTTTTGTTTCCCATACTACTCGGCATTGCCCCCTCGGATCATGCGGATAAGGTGCATGGTTGGCATATTCGTTTCTGGTATGGTTTTAATTTTTACCGGTTGTGCAAAGGATGAACAAAGAAGGTGTCCGAGAAAACCCTAGACAGACAAAATGGCATAAAATAGGTCTTCCATACGTTTTCACTTACCGGTGCATTGCCCCCTCGGATCATGCGGATAAGGTGCATGGTTGGCATATTCGTTCTGGTATGGTGTTAATTTTTACCAGTTGTGCAAAGGATGAACAAAGAAGGCGTCCAAGAAAACCCTAGACAGACAAAATGGCATAAAATAGGTCTTCCATTCGTTTTCACTTACCGGTGCATTGCCAAATGAATGCAAGAAAGGTCAGTCATTGATTGATCATGGGTTTGGACATTGGTCCTTATTGCTCTTTTTTTTGCTTTCGTTACCAACTTTATGTTTATTTCCCTTGCAAAACTAAAAACTAAACATCATTGTTTTTGCTTTGTTGGGTTGCTATCACTAACCCTCAAAGGCAAATTTTGGACTCTTGATATTTGAGTAATGAAGGAAGGATTGTTTTTATGGTACAAGAGGACTGTTGGTTCCGAACTGAAAACAAAAAATCAGTTATATTTCCCAAAACCCATCTTTTTGGGGTTTGCCTATACTATGAATGTTTGCTTACCTCTCTTAGTTTAAATGATCTTCTTATGCGAGTTAACATATTGTGGTACAACTTATGAAGTGTAAAGATGAACCCTACACTTCTTGGTTCCGTATGCATTTTGCAGGTTTGAAGAGGTTTAATTGATCAACTAGGGAGATGAGTGTTTGCTTTCCTCTTTTTGTTTAAAATATCTTCTTACGCGAGTTAACATATTGTGGTACAACGTATGAAGTGTAAATACGAAAGTTAACTCTTATATGCTTGCTGGTTTGGTATGCATTTTGTAGGATTGAAGAGGCTCAATTGATCAACTAGGGGCCTGCGTGTTGGCTTACCTTTTTCTGTTTAAACTATCTTCTTATGCGAGTTAACATATTGTGGTACAACTTATGAAGTGTAAAGATGAACCCTATGCTTTTTGGTTTGGTATGCATTTTACTGGTTTGAAGAGGTTCAATTGATCAACTAGGGACCTGAGACAAGCTTAAGATTTTGAAGGCAAGGAAGTGCTTCATAGAGGTCAGGAGCTCGGCAGTTTTTACAGGTTTGTGTTTAAGGCAGGCTTTCTTTATTAGAATACAGTGCAGAAAATCTGCAAGCTAATTGTATGGAGGATCTTAATGTTGGAGTTTTTCAAGTGTTGGAAACATTGCATTAGCTCGGCATCAGATTGGTGTCAGGGAAGCCACAGGTTCTGAGGAAAGCAATATACATTTTTTACATTAGTTTTGGGAAATTGTTCTTTTATTGTTTAAAAAAAGTAGTAAAAAAGTCATGAGTACCATAACGACCCATAGAGGAATTAGAATAAATAGGGCTAGGATGGATAGAAGCCTGGGAATAGGAGGGATTGGTGAAGATGTCCTCGGAAGGTTAGAAGAACTAGAAGCCAGGTTGAGGCATAAGGAATCAGAAGATGTGCTTGAAGCTCAAGGGGTTCAGGTTAGAGTTATCGACCCAATGGAGGGGCTTATTGAAGTTGTGTCTAAGAAATAAATGACACCGGAAGCTTAAGTTTCAAATTTCAAAGGTGAACTCAACCTAAGTACATTCATAGATTGGACTTGACAGTTGGAGATGTATTTTGAGATGGATGGCATTGATGAAGATGTCCTTGGAAGATTAGAAGAAGTAGAAGCCTGGTTGAGGCATAAGGAATCAGAAGATGTGCTTGAATCTCAAGGGGTTCAGGTTAGAGTTATAGACCCAATGGAGGGGCTTATTGAAGTTGTGTCCAAGAAATAAATGACATTGAAAGCTTAAGTTTCAGATTTCAAAGGTGAACTCAACCTAGGTACATTCATAGATTGGACTCGACAGTTGGAGATGCTTGAAGCTCAAGGGGTTTAGGTTGGAGTTATAGACCCAATGGAGGGGCTTATTGAAGTTGTGTCCAAGAAATAAATGACACTGAAAGGTTAAGTTTCAGATTTCAAAGGTGAACTCAACCTAGGTACATTCATAGATTGGACTCGACAGTTGGAGATGTATTTTGAGATGGAAGGCATTGATGAAGATAACACAAAATAGTTAAATTTGCAGCGTCGACAATAAAGTCCCATTCTGCCCTCTGGTGGGAAAAGTTACAAAAGATAAGGCAAAGAAAAAGAATTTGAAGAGGTAGATTTTGTCACTGTATATCTGCATAAAGCATTTTTTGTAGTGCCCTCCCGCTTACCATCTCACCGACCTTACGTTTAGGCCCTGGTTTGGTGTCTTGGTGTGGACTTTTGCACCTTTAAGTTAATTGGCTTGAACTTTTTTCCTGCTCAAGAGTCATAAGCATCTTGTCAAGCTTCTTGGAGCTTGTTACAAGCTTATCATCGGTTATCAATCAACTTGTAAGTGCCTCGTCAAACATCAGTTGGCGTTTAATAAGGACCTTCGGTCACTGGTTTCAACTAATAATAATAATAATAAAAGAGAAATCATGTATGAGATTTTAATGATTTAGTGAGGACTTATAGAGTATTGAAACAATACCAGAGTGCACTAAAGAGGCATCTACAAATTGGGAAGGAAATTTGGTAAAATGAAATAAAATAGATTAAAAAATTGTGAAAAGAAATTAAATGAAAATAATAATAAAACATACATACACACATATATTGCTGTGATAAGCAAATTTGGGGATGTTTTAGGGCATCTTGTTGTCTTTTAGCTTTTGCTTGAGTTTGGAAAACGACCACCATAAAAGAACTTGGACTGCTTGTAGGGTGTATGTAAGATATGGGTTGTTGAAAAGGGCCTTTGAAACTTCAGACAAGGTGGTTGGAAGGTGCAAAGACAGACCCCATCAACATGTGTTGCCATTCTCTTAGCCATGGCAAGTTGGGCGCCATTTTCAGGCCCTGTTTTAGCTTGTGGTCAAATAACAAAGACATGCATGGTGTTTACTGGGTTCATACTAGCTCCTCAAGCTTGCAAACATCCTTTCAGGCTTCAGCCCGTGCTGACATTCTCCCATGGCGGGTTCATTAACTAAATGATATCCTACCACATCCTCCCATGGGGGCTGACATCTTGTTGTCTTTTAGCTTTTGCTTGAGTTTGGAAAACGACCACCATAAAAGAACTTGGACTGCTTGTAGGGTGTATGTAAGATATGGGTTGTTGAAAAGGGCCTTTGAAACTTCAGACAAGGTGGTTGGAAGGTGCAAAGACAGACCCCATCAACACGTGTTGCCATTCTCTTAGCCATGGCAAGTTGGGTGCCATTTTCAGGCCCTGTTTTAGCTTGTGGTCAAATAACAAAGACATGCATGGTGTTTACTGGGTTCATACTAGCTCCTCAAGCTTGCAAACATCCTTTTAGGCTTCAGCCCGTGCTGACATCCTCCCATGGTGGGTTCATTAACTAAATGATATCCTACCACGTCTGTTCATATTGAGGTATTAAAAATGGCTTTAAATAATGCCAATATACCGGTATGCGAATGGGGATGGAAGGGTTTAATTTTTTAGTATTTCGAATTAGGTATTGGGGTCTGGTAAGGAGGCGGGAGCTGGGAGGAGAGGCAGAGTCACGGAAGAGGTTTCTCATCTGCATTTCTTTCAGTGAGGACGGTGCAGGCGGTAGGAGCCGGCGCCTGCTTGGGCTCCATATTCTATAAATTCCAATTTCCTGGAGAACGTGTGGGACTGTTTGCATTCTGCGTAAAAATCTTAGCCTTCCATCAATTTCAATAGATATATTATGGGCTAGGTGTGAACCTCTGATCCTCTAGACAGGAACAGATAGGCTTTATTTAGCGTGCTTCACTCGCCTTGGTTAAAGCATCAACGGTCTATAATCTATTTCAGGGAGGGAACGACCATTGTTCTGATCACAGTCATTCCTATCAAATCTGAGGAATAGTGTGGTGGACAAGTCATCTACGTTTTCTTTCATCTATGACCCGTCTGCACTGTTTCTCAAAAACTGAATATGGCTTGCAGTAGTAAGTACAAAGTCTTTGGCACACAGTTTAATTTTTCATTGAATCCGGTTGCATTCTAGACACTCGTTTCAGAGGGGTAAGTGTTTTGATGTTGCATTTAAACTGTTGGTCAGAGCTATTTAACATGATTCTATATAGAATGGAAAAATAAACAGGACGTTTCCAGTTTTTTGCGAAAGAGGAAAAGGAAATTTACAGGAAAGAAAAGGTATTTCCCGTCCCTGCAAATGTGAATCTCACATGAACTTTCCAAGGTTCAGTTCCAGTCAAAGCCCTCATGTTCTATTTATTTTTGCAAGGGTCCTTTATATGTATAGTTTGCAAAACTTACTAATAGAAGACACGAAACACACAGTAAAATCTGGTCGTCTACTGTTACAGATCCATCTTCACTCAGCTCTGACATGTGTCAGGAAGAATTCAACAGACTCATGGTGCGAATCCTTTTTTTTGTAATGCTTAACCTGGGTGCAGTGTCATTGAGCATCATGTTACAAGTATCCACCTGGATCTGTAAGTTGGGCCTCTTGACACAAATCTAATATTCAACTGTTTTCATAAATATTTTGAAAACAGCTACCAGATAAACTTCCCCACCGGACAACATTTTGTACTCTCTTGTCTGAACTTAACTTTATGAGAAATGTAAAAATACTCACCATGATCATGTTCTCAATTTTGTTTCTTGCCAGCCCTCTTGAGTTTTTTCAAGAGTTTTTGTCTAGCTTGTCTGCCTCTTTCTGCATAGACTTCTATATTCTCCTGTTTTTAAAGATGCAACTTTCTGTTCGCACTTCCTATCATTTACTAGGATTTGGTTCTTGAAATTTAAGGATTGATGTTATATCTCTCTAATTGAATCTTTGTTCTTGCGGTTCTGATATTTATGTTCACAGAAGAAAACCTTCTTGATAACAAACAGTTTCATTTAATTTAAGAATATTCTTTAAAGCTCTGTTTGCATGCAATCTTTGACATTACCAAGAAACCATATGAAGCTTTATAGTGATCATCAATCATCAATAAACCTAGCCCACAAGTTAGAAATTATTTTATCTCAGCTTCGGCATTTCCAGCTAATACATGTTTGTAATCGGGCCGGATATTTTCCAGAAGCAATTTCTACTTAAATGAACCTTCGCAAAATTCCTAATATAATTCCAGAAAGGAATTCTTTTTGCGCTCTTATCATTCCTACATGCTCCCTTGTTTTGTATATTTCTACGGGTGCTGAAAATTCTTTCCAGCATAACGCACACTGCCAAGCTCTTCTTCAATACGTAGGAGCTGCAATCAAATCGGAGAGAGACGAGTTTATTGATGACCACAATAAAAATAACATGTCGATATTCAATAATTGACACTGTACCTGATTGTATTTAGCAAGCTGCTCACTGCGGCAAGGTGCTCCTGTTTTTATCTGTACGGACAAGATCCAAAGATCAAGAGCATAGACATATCAAACATGAGACTTCCCATAGCTTGTAGTTACATGATTCTAAAGTAACTGAAAATCTATCTTCAAAAAATGTTAAAAATAAGAATATGGTGGTCAAAACATGATGTTTCGTTCTTGTACATGTCCACTGGCTAAACCAACAGCCAGATCTGCAATGAAATTGTCCTCGGTCTCTCCACTTCGGTCACTGTGCCAATCCGATTCACCTGGAATAACATGCAGCAAAATTGAAATCAGAATATCAACCTTTTCTTGGTCCAAACCTCCAAATTAACTGTCCTAAAAATGTTTTATCCTCATGTGCATATTTCACTAATGCCTTGAGGTTTTGGTGTAACGGTTGTTACATTTGGTATCAGAGCGACCACCCGTGTTCGAATCCCACTTGGTTGGTTACATTGTGTAGCCGGGCCGTGGGGCGCCTAAACGTCGGTGAAGCGGGGCTCATATGTATGGGAGTGCGTGCGCAAACCCAGCCTGAGGTTGAGCTCTACGGAAGCGTGGTGGGATGTTATGGTGAGATTTCACTAACGCCTCGAGGTGTTAAATCTATGTCAAAAGTAAGAATACAACATTCACCAGATAAGTAGATCAGCCAATACCTTAGATGAAAGCCGAAATACAGTCCAGTCCAAAGGTTAGACTAGACTTGCCAATACATTCTAACAACAAAATTCAATGCTGCATGATAACAATTACTTCATGGATTGATAGTTGAATAACTTGCCCCTATGGCCGAAGATTGTCCACTGCCATTAGCCCCAAGCTTGAGTTCAATTGAAATGGCTGCTCTCCTTAGTGAGGAGACTTTCGAGACTTTGTAAGAGTTGGGGAGCCCATATAGGGCCCAACACCACTAAAACCACCATTGGTCATTCCATAAATTGATGGTGTAAGAGCACTAGCCCTGGGTAAGCCTGTTGCATCCATCACTAAGTTTGAACTTCTGGATGGTATATCAGACTCGAGAGGTAACTCATCCAATGTCCATACTGCTTTCTGTAAAACCCGAAGAAGTTCCCTGATACGTTTTCTTCTTACTGCTATTTCTTCACGTTCCTGAAGTACCTATTCAAACAGAGGTTCTCTATACAGTTTCTTGATGAGAATTCCATGTAAGTCCCATTTTGACTGATTTACCAGAAAGTGTATAATTGCTTTAGGCCCAAAGTCTTGAACATTTTTTCTAACAATATCATAATAGGACTTCAGGAGCAATTTTGTCACCGCTATTTCAACAGACTCATTTTCTGTTAATGATTCAGCAGGCCTCACTACAGCAAGTGGTTCTCTCAATTGGATGACGGAAAACATGGAGTCCACACTATTTACTGATTCATTATAAGTGTTGTTTCGAGTCACTGCTTCCAAAAATTGAAGAGACTGCCTTTTCATATGTTGTGACTGGCCGCACACCCGAATCAGCAGCAACAGATGGAGTGGACCTTGCAAATATAGCCCTTGATCTTTGAGATTTATCAGTTTCTGGCAATCGATCGGAATCCCCACCATCCTTAGTTTTAATTGTGGGGATTGTAGATTTAGACTTTTGCTGTTGCCATGCTAATTCCACTACTTTACTGCCCCCAATAAAGGCTGGATGTGAAGTATTTATGTAGTCCATCTCCATTTCAATAAGATGCCCAATCATTGTCTAAGCTGGAGAGAATCCTTCACGTAAAAAGCTTCCCACAACTTCATCCAGACGCCTCTGAAGAACCGGAAACCGTGCCAACTCAAGTGCCTTGCATCTATGGGTAATCTTCAGCAACTCATCATAAATAAAGCGCGTGCACTGAATACTTGGATCCAATTACCGAGAAATTTGTCTTCGCACGAAAACCTTATAGAGAATCTCTTGTACAAACAAAGCATTTTTGGGCCCAGTCGCATTTTGATTAGCCGTTCGAATATCATCATCAGTTAGATCATCACATGGATCCACAAGCTCCAAACTCTTCACAAAAATTGACTGAAAAATATAGTGGATTCGCGCTCCTCTTGACAACTCTGCCGTAGACATTTCTTCATTTTTACCCTCCACCACCGAGGTAAATGCTTCCAAGTATTTTGTCAGAATGTTGAGTAATAAAGCTCCCTGGCCGGCTTTAGATTCTGTGATCTTACCATATGTGGAATGCCAATTGTGGAATGCCACATGCTGCACCAAAATATAATTCAGCTTTTTTGCCAATTGTGGAATGCCACATCTATCAGCTAGCCTGTGGTACACCGGACGACTGCGGAAAAACTTCTCCTCATAGGCAAGGGCATCTTGAATTTTCTTGTTCCCATTAATGTCCACTTGGCTGCGATTAACAATTCCAACATAACCCAAGTGTAGGGGAATCACATTTCCAAGAAGGAAATTAGTGGCATCCTTTCCCCTGTCCATGATATCGAGCTTTGTAATCACACCTATAGTTCGATGACCATCAGCATCGGCAACTCTTGCCATCTGAAGTGCATCAAAATTTGTCAGGTCTGCATTGGCAGGCGAAACAACTAGAATGATACATGTTTCGTGTTTTATATATGACATAATCCTTGTTCTAATCTGAGCTTCAATTTCAGTAGGTTGATCACCATTTGGAACCTTGGTTAATCCCGGCAAGTCCACCAAAGTTACGTTAAGAACATTAGGAGAATAAATTTTCAATCACAACTTCCCTCTCTGTTTCTTCCTGGATCTCCTTACGAATTGCCCCAAAATCCATAAAGTGTTGCCCAGGAGGTGCAAGAATTCACCCCATTCAGAAACTTCCAATCCATCGGTCCTCTGTGGAGTTTGAACAAGCTGCAGAACCAGAGGTCTCCTCGTGCAAATGTCCGAACCTCTGGGAAGAAAATCTCTCCCAACAAGAGCTTCCAAAACACTGGAGTTGCCACTACTCTGACTGCCTATAACAGCAACTTGGGGCAAATCGATTGTGGAAGAGCTGCCCAGCTGTGCAAATATGTCTTGCAGTTTATTTATGACGGGTATTATAGACTGCCCTAGTGAATAAACACTAGTTGTGGTAACATTTGGATTTACTGGAGATGAAGGCGTGTCCTCAGGTGACAATATTTTATCAGCCATGTTATATATGTTTTCCTGACCCCACCAAAACAGTGCGCTTCGCTTTCAAACAATAAATGTTGAGTCTTCAAGATGATCTGTAGATGGGCTTCCATAACTTAATATGGAACAGGTTTGTGTGCCCTGAATATGTATCATATATGTTATGATCTATAAAAAGTGAATAATTTCTTTGTTATGACCTATAAATGTAGCACCAACTTTGTAGTGACTTTAAATAAGGAATTTTGATATCTTTTTTCATTATTGGTAAATGTTTATGTTTTAATTCTTAGTAAATCTATGTCTTGTTATTTTCTACGTCCCGGCAATGAAATGAACTTAGGTGCTCTATGGCTGAGCTACTAACAAATTGTAGCTCATATATGGGAGGTTCAATGATATCCAATGTTGTCAGTGTTTAGAGAATTGAGATTGTAGTACATTTTTTGGGCCTACGCATTCTTTGATGTTGCATTTTATGATAACTCCAGCTATGAAAGGGCTTGTACTGAAATTGAGTATTTTAAGTGTGATTTGAAAATATATTTCTGTGATCTATAATCAAGATTTTAATGGTGACGATGGAAGATTGAATCTAGATAGATAATTCATTGAGTGTTGTCTGAAAGGTTGATTAAAAAAGTCTCTAAGAAGCGGTCCCATGGGAGGGGGCTCCTAAATTTTCTTAGTTGGTGTGGAGAGTAATTTTAGGAGTATTTATAGTAAATGCGGTCCCATGGTATAAAAGTTTTTAGAGTATGCTGCAATTTTTTAGGGAAAATATTTTAAAATATTATATTTAAATTTGTAATAAAATTCAAAATCAAATTTGCTCATTTATAAATTGACATTTGGCATAATATGCTCCTAAAAAATAGAAGTGGGTGAGGGAAACTTTTAGCCCCCTTTTTACCACCCCTTAAACTCTCCTCCATAGTTACCATATTCGCCCGAACATGGGCAAAATTCGGTTCGGAGCGAACTTTTTAAAAAAACGAACTTGTTCGGTTTGTAATATTCGCCGATTCGGAGGTTTGACTAAAATGTTTTTTAGTTGAAAAATTAAAACGTTTTACCCTAAAAGCGTAGGCGGAATCCCTAAAAACGTAAGCCGAAACCCTAAAAGCATACGCGGAATCATTAACCATTACCACACGCAAAGCAAAAATAACGTGAAACAGTCCCGGCCGGCGAAAGTAAAGCGGCAAAAATTCTGATCACCCAGCGAATGCAGTAAAGCGGCAAAACAGTCCCGAACGCAGCCATTGGAGGTCTCCACAGGTCGCAGCGCAGCCATTAGAGGTCTGTAAGTGCTCGAACCCTGCAAAAGTTCAAAACTATAAAACGCGAAGTCAATATTCACGAAGTTCACTGCAAATTTGCCAAAAAAAATATACTGCACTGGAATGGAATGGTCCAATGGAATATGGTTTTCGAAATGAAAATCACAATAATTTATTAATTATTTAATTGCCATTGGTAATAGCCTAATAGGTAAATATTATTTACTAAATAAATTATAATTATTAATATATATTGGTTGGTGGTAATTGGTAAATATTATTTACTAAATAATAATATATATTGCACTTGAAATTATTAATAAATCACAATTATTACTATAAAGTTTTAATTTAACGGTTTAATTTAAAAATAAATATTATTATATTACAATATACTCAATAATAAATATTGCATACGAATTGAATCGTATGCAATATTGAGTATATTGTAATATAATAATATTTATTTTAAATTAAACCGTAATTTTATTAATTTGTTAGTATGTAAAAAAATTAAAAAATATTGTCCTAATATATGTTTTTGCAGGTTCAGAGAATAGTTGGAAATTGGAAGGTAAAGGAAAAGAAAAGTGGGTCAAGATGTCTAGCAGCAATCGTTCGTGGAGATGAAATACATCGTCCTAAGAGATGGTAATAAACTACATATGAGATGCACCTTGTGCAATGGGAATATTACAGGCAGTGTAACTAGAGTTCGGTACCATTACTTGGGAGGATCCAAAGATGTCAAGCAGTGTCCAATAGCAAATGTGAATTCAGAGGAAGGTGAATACAAAGATTTCATACATCGAGTTCAAGCTAAATTTAATGTGAGTCGTGTTGGAGCATTAGCTTCAGAAGCAAAGAAGGCTAAAATCCAACACTCTATCTCACAAATGGGCTCCTTCAACAGTTCAAATCGCTCTCCATCACCATTATCAGAAGGAAGTGGAAGTGCAAGCAAAGTGGAAAAGTCACAAGGTTCATTGAAGTCCATTTGGAGGCCACAACACAAACATGAGGTAGACAGGTTGGCAACTAGATTGTTTTATGCAGAGGCCATCCCTTTCAATGTAATTCGTTCCCCACATTTCAAGTCTTTCATGGATGCAGCAATTGAGTTTGGCAAGGGTTACACATTGCCTTGTTATGAAAGACTAAGAACTAGTCTTCTTGAAGAGGAGGTGTCATCTATAGCTAGTGAGCTAGATGAAATGAAAAAAAGTTGGAAAAGAACAGGTTGCACAATAGTAAGTGATGGATGGTCAGATTCAAGGCGAAGGCCGCTCCTAAATCTTTTGGCAATATCTCCTCAAGGTGCAATGTTTATAAAATCTATTGATACAAGTAATGAGCAAAAAACTTCTCTTTTCATTTCCAAATGCATTGAATCAGCTATTTTGGAGATAGGAGAAGATAATGTTGTTCAAGTTATTACGGATAATGCAGCCAATTGCAAAGGAGTAGGAGAGATACTCATGGATAGATTTCCTCATATCTTTTGGACACCTTGTGCAGCCCATGTGTTGGATCTTTTGCTTGAAGATCTATCAAAAATAGAATGGGTAAGCAATATTGTGATTGAAGGAAAACAAATCTCTAAGTTTATCCTCAATCACCGGTTGACATTGAACTTGTATCGTTCTTTTGCAAAACGTGAGCTTCTTTCCCCTGAAACAAGATTTGCCACCAACTTCATTACTTTGCAAAGGGAGGTAGAGGAGAGGACAGCATTAAGAAAAGTGGTGGTTACAGATGAATGGGCAGAGTCAAAGCTTTCCAAGGAAACCCATTCAAAAGAAATTGAAAAAATTATCTTAGGGGACACATTTTGGGATGGTGCTAAGAAGGTTGTAAATGTGTTTGAGCCACTTGTTCGAATTTTGAGAATGGTTGATGGTAATCAGCCATGCATGGGTTTTGTATATGAGGGCATGGATAGAGCAAAAGAAGAAATCCAAAAGATACTAGCAAATGATGTTGAAGAAGTCAAGCGTATTTGGGAAATCGTGGACAAACGATGGTTCATGCTACACCGTCCTCTACATGCAGCAACTTGTTATTTGGATCCTAAATTAGTAGAGGTAGATCATGATGCAGATGAGGAGATAAAGAGAGGTATACTTGCAACCATAGACAGGTTGGTACATGATGAGGATGAGAAGGAAAAAGCAAGAGAACAACTTACTATTTTCAAGAACCAACTCAAAATGTTCGGTGAAAAAGAAGCAAGGGCAAGTAGGATGACATGGGAACCATCTAAATGGTGGCAGACTTATGGGTCTTCTACTCCACATTTGCAGAAGCTTGCCGTGCGAATTTTCAGCCAGTGTTCTAGTGCTTCTGCTTGTGAAAGAAATTGGAGTACACATGATTTAATCCACACAAACAAGAGAAATCGATTAGGGGCTCAAAAACTCTCTGATCTTGTTTTTGTGCATAGCAATTTACGATTGCTTACTCACTCTCTTGCAAATGAAGATGACAACTCTCGCTTGGGAGAAGCATGTTTTGGAGATGAAGAAAATGTTGATGATGATGACCCTACTGCTGCAATATTAGATGAAGATGCTAGTGACACTTTTGATGTAGAAGCAGGATTTGATGTTGCAAATGTTTAAAATTGCATTTTTATTTTTGGTTAATGCTCAAAACTTTGAAGTTTGAGCAATGGATAATTCTCATCGCTATATATTATATCAATATGTATGAACAATGAACTTATGAAGTATGAAGTATGAACTTATGAACTATGAATTTTCATTGTCTGTCATAAATATAACTTGTAAGTCTTAAGTTTACCATGGATTTTGCTATACATTTATATGTTTTAAGACTTTAGTATACTTGTATGTTTATTTATTTGTATGTGTGATTGATTTTTTTGAAGCAAGTATGGATAATTATTCAGTTTTATATTTTTTGAAAATTTATATTTGTCCATATATGGGGAATTGGTGCAAAGCATATTTGAAAATATTTGTGGTCTCTAACATAGCATGATGTGTAACAAGCCTTTAGAGTGGTCCTGGAATGGAATCTTAGAAATGCTTCAAGCTTTGGACTCAAAGATTCGAATGAAGGAATTATCACAGAAGTGAAAAACAAAGAGACTTAGAAGCTAAGAGAATCAGTGTTTCATTTAGACTAAATTTTAGTGTTTTTGGCATTGATGAGGCATAATCCAAGAGATTCTTTTAGGACTATTTTTCAGTTTAGAATTTTAGTAGTAGGAGTGGAATAAGAGTGGCTAATCCAAGAAGATTTTGAATTAGGAATCTTTGAGACAATAGAATACGGAATTGTCTTCTCTATAGTCTAGAGGAATGAGTGAATGAGGTGACTATTAGAGATTGATTGTTATAGAAGACATTGATGTTGCATTTTAATCAATTATGAAACTAAAACTCAAATTGAGTATTTTGAGTGTGATTTGAAAAATATTTCTGTGATCCATAATTGGAATTTTAATCGTTCGATATGAAATATTGAATCTTGAGAGATAAATCAAATATCATGGTCTTAAAGGTTTCAAAAAGTCTCTAATAAATTTCGAAAGCATGTTCACATGTATAAGAATTAAATGTTTAATATATTATGCAAATTCACAATTTCGTGATAAATTATATGCATATATATATATACAAATTTACATTATAACTTGTGGAACTCCAAAACTGTGTTGTTGAGCCTTGTAGACTTCTACGAGAGGAAAATTAATGCGAAGCATGAAAACAATATCGGTGGTCTCTAAGTAAAGATTTGTATTACAAACCCTTGAAGGTTTGAATAGGAGGATTTTAAAAATTTGCCATATGAAATAAATATATTTGACGAAATGATTTAACGTGGAAAATCTCAATGGGGTAAAAAACCACGGAAAGAATTTTCCTTATAAGAGAAACTTTTACACATTCTAGTAACTCCTTTCCTCACTTCGTTGAGCGTGAATCCAATTCCTTGGAGTGACTATGACCATATTTATAATGATCATGCCCATGATCATTTGACTGGTCATTTAAATAGAAAAATTCGAAAAATATATAAATTTCAGCCTTCTAAATAGGAATTTAATTATTAACCACATATTATGCATATGAAAGACAAGATAAAAGACAATTTAATTATTAACCACATATTATGCATATGAAAGACAAGATAAAAAGACAAGTTATAAGCTAAATAAGTGAATAACCACAACAAACAAGCTAGGATACCGATAAAACTTAGAAACTTAAAAGCTTAAAAGTTAAATTAAAAAAATACTTAAATCAAACACAATGTGAATGTCATGAATCTCATGATATATTAAATTCAATCATAGATCAATATTCAAATTCAAACTATCTTTCATTGTCAATATTCATCATATTCCTCTTCATCAAGAGGATCAAGATCAACTACATCATCATCATTATGTGGTTCATTAGAACCACATGGGCTCAAACCACTCGCACTAGGGCCACTGCCAGTTGCACCCCTTGTGCATGTAGGTCTCGTGGTGCCACAAAACTCCCCTCATCATCATATGCTCCATGGTGGGAAATGGAAGCATCCAAGTCAACTATCTCTGGATCAATGTCCCAATGTCTTGTTGACCCTTCCTTGTACTCTGGCTGCTTGTGGGATAAAAGGCGCAAGTTGGAATGTATGTATACCAAATCTTCAGCCCTTTTAGCCCCCAACCTGTTGCGTTTCTGTGAGTGGATGAAATTATACGTACTCCAGTTGCGCTCAGAGGAAGATGAACTTGCAACCTATTAAGGCAACCCAAACTTCAAAGTCAATGCAAAGTTCAACTTCAAATTTAAACACTCAAACTTAAATTTTAAAAAACTAAAAGAAAAGAGAATAAAAAAATTAAAAACTTACCTGTGCCAAGACCTTGATTGCAAGAGGTTGCAAGTAAACCGATGAAGTACCATGGAGGTACCACCACATATGAGCATCCATCTTGTATTTGCTCCGAAGAGCGAGAAGGCTATGACCCATTTTCTGCTATGAAATTGCCAAACTCTACCATAACTTGGTCTTGGGCCTCAGGATCAGGGAAGAGCCTAGCCAATGCCGCCATATATCCCTCATTGACTTCCGCATCCCTGTATGGTGGTGCCCCCTCCAGCGCAAGGAAAGGATCTGTGCTATAAAATCTAGGAGTCAATGCAAAAGCCAGTAGATGTAATGGGGTGGTCATTTTGTTCCACCGCTCAATGAGGATTGACTTCACTTGTTTGAAAAATATTTCCTCGGGATCTTGTTCTTTTGCATTTATGACGGCTTTTATCTTCTCAATCATTGAGTCGATGTCGTCATATATCTCTCCTAGACATGGCTGATCCGTGTCAGTAAACCGGATCATGCTCATAATGGGCTCCGTAAAACTCAACAAATAATCCACTCTATCCCACCAAGGGTCCTCTAAGATCAGGTTCTTCACTTTTTGAGCCCGTTGAGTGTTTGATTGCCTCCATAGACCAAAGATTGGATGTTACCATCCTCATGAGTGCCTCTCACACCTTCACTAGTTCTCAAGAGACGATTGTGTGTGATGCAAACCGAGTCTCAAGAACCTAATAAGAACGAGAAAAATGAAAATAAAATTAAATTATAAAATTGAAAGCTAAAAGAATACTAAAAACTTATATTAAATTTTAAATTAAAAAGAAAGAAAGAAAGAAAGCTTTTCCTTACCTTGAGTAGCTCTTGCGAGAATGATCTAAAAATGCCTGTGACATGTGGTGGTTGGTGACAAACATTTGGATCTCTTAGACTTTTGCATACACTTCATTGGATCCACTCTATTTTGTTTGCCATTTTCTTTAGCATTAAATTCAATGAATGCACAACACATGGTGTCCAAAAAATATGCCCATACCGTGCCTCAACTAGCATCCCCAGACTTTGCAATTTTGGCGTTGTCCGTTATGACTTGGACAACATTTTAGGCCCCACTGCCTCAATGGACTCAAAGAGAATGTTGGCTATGAATTGGGCATCCTTCACTTGCCCCTCACAATCAACCGCTTTCAAAAACATTGCCCCCTTAGGGCATACTGCAATCACATTGATTAAAGGGCGGTTTCTTGCATCTTTCCATCCATCAGAAACAATGGACACACCTGTTTTGGTCCATGAGTCCCTAATTGGTTGCAAGGAGGTTTTCACATATTTTTTTGTCTATCCAAAAGGGTGGTGCGGATCTTCTCATATCCTGGTGGTTTATACCCTTTTGGTGCCTCATTGATGGCTTTCACCATCTCATGCCAATAAGGTGATCTCACAACATTAAAAGAAAGCCCATTAGCATATACACACCTTGCAATGTGTTCATCTGCAATTTCCTGCTCTCATTTTGAAAGGCCTTTTCCAATGGCCCTTTTGTCTTACTTTTCTTTCGTGCAAGGGAAACATCCTCATCCGTGGAGATAGGAGCCACAAATGGATGTGGCATGGCCACAATTGGGGATCCACTAGGTGATGGAGCAACTGGAGGCCTCGCTGAACGAGATGAACCTCCTCTTTTGGCCAATGGATGACCCGCTCTCATAGCCACTTTTGCCTCTGCATCTTCCTGCTCTTTGATATATGCCAAAACTTTTGCTTTTGGCACCCCAACATTATTCCTCCCCTGCATACTCTTATACCATTACCCGTTATGGCACACAAGTGGCTTTTCACCCTACTGTAAGAGCCTTTGAATAGTCCATCACACTCATTGCATTTCCATTCAAAACAACCACCACCTGCAAGTTGTTGAACTATTGTTACATGCCTCCATAACGGTGAATTTGGGTCAAAGTCCTTGGCCAAAGATTGCCTAGAAGAAGCAGAACTTGTTGCCATTGTAGAAATACCTACAAGGTTAAAAAAAAAAAAAAAAAAGCAAAGAAAACAATGGCATGAAATTGCATTGTGATTGAACAATGAAAATTAAAAAAATTAAATAGAAAGAGCAAAAAAAAGATGAACATAAGCAAAAAAATGTAATGTGTGAAAGATTAAATAATAAAAAAAAAAAGAGGAACAAGGCTAGAAATTAAAAAAAAAAACTTACCTTCACTTAGTAAACCACAAATCAAATCCTTCACAAATCCTCCTTTACAGCTCCTCACACTCCTACAAGCTTAGCAATAGCTCCTCACACTCCTACAAGTTTAGCAATAGCTCCTCAAACCCTAGACAAGCACCCTAGACATGTGAGTTTGTTTGCTTTATGTTTTGTTTTTGTGTTGTTTTTTTGTTTTATTGTTTAGAGGTAGCTTTTAGGTTTTAGATTAGAAGAATTTATAATTTTTTTGTTTGCTTAAAAACATAAAATAAAATTAAAAATTGCGTTTTTTTGAAACGTGTTTCTTTTGCGCTTTGCCACTCCCGCTGCTTTAGAGGCCCCTCGGTGTTTCCAAAACGTAGAGTTTTCTAATTTTACAAAAGTTTTGTTGAACTTTTATTAAAGTATAGGTTCTTTTAATGAGTAGTGAAGGAAGGATTATTTTTATGGTACAGGATTTGTTGGTTCCAAATTATACAATGCAACAAATCTGCAAGTTAATTGTATGGAGGATTTTAATGTTGGATTTTTTCAAGTTTTGCAAACCGAGCATTAGCTCGGCATCATATTGATCTCGGGCAAGTCCACGGTTCTAAGGAAAGAAATATTAAATTTTTTATAAGTTTTGGGAGCTTGTTCTTTTATTGTTTAAAAAAACCAGCTAAAAAAATCATGAGAACCATAATGACCCATAGAGGAATTAGAATAAATTCGGCTAGGATGGATAGAATCCTGGGAATAGGAGGGATTGGTCAAGAGGTCCTCGGAAGTTTAGAAGAACTAGAAGCTAGATTGAGGTATGAGGAATAAGAAGATGTGCTTGAAGCTCAAGGGGTTCAGGTTAGAGTTATAGAATCAATGGAGGGGCTTATTGAAGTTGTGTCTAAGAAATAAATGACACTGAAAGCTTAAGTTTCAGATCTCAAAGGTGAACTCAACCTAGGTACATTCAAACATTGAACTTGACAGTTGGAGATGTATTTTGAGATGGAAGGCATTGATGAAGATAACACAAAAATAGTTAAATTTGCAGCGTCGACAGTAAAGCCCCATTATGTCCTCTAGTGGGAAAATTTACAAAAGATAAGGTAAAGAAAAATAATTCGAAGAGGGAGATTTAGTCTCTGTATGTCTGCATAAAGCATTATGTACCTCTCGACTTTCAGTTTTGTTCTCTTCAAAACTAGTTGTTGGGCGTACCTTTTGATTTTTCTCGCTATGACCTTTATGACCCTTGTATGTTTATCTTCTACTTTTTTGATTGATTGCCTCTTACTTCCCATACTAGACAAATTTTATACCATCCCAAAAATAGAGGAAACACACGCTAAGATAAAGATGCATTTTCTATGCACAAAGGGTTAATATCAGGGTTAATGTTTTTTCAGCATTTCTTATTTGTACCATTTGATAAATCTCCCTAAAATTTGGGATCAAAGTTATCTTTCTTTTTCCTTCCTCTTAACTTCTATATACAATAAACCATTCTCAATATATATAACTTTCCTTATCCATGCCTTACTTTTCTCAGTTTGATGTTAGTGCTTGTGGCAGCTGCGGTGATGTTTTTTTGTTTTGGCATTCTCCAGAGAAAACAGCCACAACTTTGGACATGAGTTTATTGAGGCTAGGTAATGGATCCCTGTACCTTTTGGAGGCAGGCAATCGAACCCAAGATGCAAGTATATGATCATGCCCTTAGGTGGTTTGATTATACATGCAGGTGACATTGTTGTTATTTATTCTTATGATTATAGGTGTCATCATAGAATGTTGTACTACAACCCCTTTTATTAGCCATATCTACATATATGTATAGGACTGATCATTGGGACATTCTGTTGTTCAACAATTTGATTTTCTACTATAGTTTTGTAATCTTTCTTGTTTTTTATTTCAATGTGGGTAAAGAGAACTGTCATAATGGGTTTAATTACCTTTGTTGAAATGGACTGGCGCATTGTAATACAATTATTTGATTTCCTTCAGAAGATTTAGAATCTCAACTTTTATATAAGATCTATCGCAATATGTTGTGGTTTAAACAATAGCAACATGTTTATAGCTTTATGTTTTTGATCTCTATGTACATTTCTAGATGACTGTAATAATGGGTGTAACGTTGAGTCAATTTCCTCCAAATGGTCTGGGTGGGAATCATATTTTTCAAGTATATATAGGCTGTGTATTTGTTGTTGTCTTCAGCTACATCGGTCATATTTCTTCGCTTCATGTGATCAAATTACATTTTGTTTCATTCTATTCCCAAACATCTTCTTGGGTGTTTCTAGCTTTATGTTTTTGAGCTCTATGTACCTATCTAAATGATTGTTATAATGGGTGTACCAGTGAGTCGATTTCCTACAAATAGTCTAGGTGGAATCTTATTCTTCATGTATAGGCTTTACGTATTTGTTGGTGTATTCATCTGCGCACCCCTCATATTTCTTTTCTTCATGTGATCCAATTACATTACATTTCATTACATAGGAAAGCTAATTTTAGCTTTAGTCTTGTTTTAGTTTGCTTTAGTTAAGTTAGCTTTATCTTATTTTTATCATTAGATTTAATTCAAATAAATCTGTTTTAATTCATGCATAGCATGCAACTATTTTAAAGCATGAGTTTAGATTTAGAATGCTCAGTTGAAGAGTTGTTAGTGGGTGAGTTATTCTATTTAAATAACAACAATTGTAATTGCTTTGTATGCACACACAAAGGTGTGAAATCTACACAAGCAAGGAAGGATGTGCATTGAAAGCACACAGTTGCACGCACTTGATTGTAAAGAGTTGAAGCTCTGAGTATGATGAAGCTTTTATTAATGGAGATTACACACAATAGTGTTGGTTTGAATATTCATCTATTTATGCAAGTTATTTAAGTATTTTGTTTATTTCTTTTATGTTGTTTGTTGTATAAGACTTGCAGATTTTCTACAAATTGGTATCAGAGCGAGGTTATTCCAAAACTTATTAAATTGGTAGCAAGCTATGGCTTCTACATCTGGCATGCAGACACCACAATTTAATGGAAAGAATTATGAATATTGGTCATTGACCATGAAGGCGCTATTCAGATCTCAAGACGTGTGGGAGATCGTTGAAGATGGGTACACAGAGCCCACAAATGCAAAGCAGCGTATACTGCACTTTCTCAAGCAGAGAAAGATACTTTGAAGGAGTTACGAAAGAAGGATGGAAAAGCTCTTTTCTATATTCATCAGGAAATGCATGAAAGCATTCTTCCAAGAGTGGCAGCAGCTAGTCAAGCAAAGACTGCATGGGATACTTTACAAGTTGCATATCAAGGTAAGGAGAAAGTAAAAACACCAAGCTACAGTTACTTCGTAGAGATTTTGAGAATTTAGCAATGAAAGATTCAGATTCTGTAGAATCATTTTTTACTTATGTAGTTGGCTTAGTCAATCAAATCAAATCCCATGGTGAGACTCTTGAAGATAGAAGGATTATTGAAAAATTGCTTAGAAGTTTGCCTATGAAATTTGATCCTTTAGTTGTTCTTTATTGAAGAAACTAAGGATCTGAGTCAATTTTCTATTGATGAGTTGCATGCATCACTAATCAATCATGAACAGAGGATGAATAGATCACATGCAAGTGTAGATCAGGATTTTGCATCTCAGACAACAGGTAGTCGTGGAAAAAGAAGAGGAAGTTTCAGCCCAAGAGGAGAGGAAGAAGTCCATCTAGAGGACGTGGTGGTTCATCAAACTCAGGTGGAAGAGGAGGATAGAAAGAACAGAGTTATGGTCAGAGACAAGATAAGTCTCATGTTCAAGTGCCATTATTGCAAGAAGTATGGGCACTATGCTTATGATTGCAAGAAAAAGCAATATGATCAGGAGAGGCAAAATCAAAATCAGGTTGGAAGTTCTATTTCTAAACCTATGTTTATTGCATGCACAAGGATTGCTGAAGCAATACCTTCTTTATCCCCTATTGAATGTAATTTGTCAAAAGAGAGTCCATGTGATGTATGGTATTTGGATTCAGGTTGCAGTAATCACATGACAGGTAATCTAGATTTGTTTTCTAGTTTGGATGATTCAGTTAAGAGTGATGTAACTCTTGGAAATAACAATATTGTGTCTGTGAAAGGAAAAGGCATGGTTAGTATTCTAACAAGACAGGGGGAGAAAACAAGTATGCAAGATGTTTACTATGTTGCAGGTTTGAAACATAACCTTATGAGTATTGGACAACTGGTACAGAAAGGATACCGAGTCTATATGGAAGACAATGAGTGCGTGATTGTGGAAAAGCTCCTAGCACTCAGTTGATTGCAAAAGTGAAGATGAGCAAGCAATAGGATGTTTCCATTGATTTTAAAACCTGGAAAAAAGAAGAAATCAGATCTGTTTGCAGCAAAATCAGTAGCTCAGTTTGTAAAGAAAGTCTCGCGCTAAGCCAAATAAGCCAAATTGAGTCTGCTGTTGAGTCTGCGCTCAAAAGATGAGTGTCTCATGCCAATGAAAATCAGTCTTCTGCTACAACAAGTGAGTCCTGCTGATTCCTATGTAAATATAGTTGAGTCCTTGTCTTTGAAGGAAGGAACACAATCAACTTTTCATTCAGTCATGAAGGATGAATCATGGCTTTGGCATCTAAGGTATGGACATTTGAATTTTGGAGGTTTGAATTTATTACATAGAAAGAATATGGTTAAAGGTTTTCCATTGATTCAGAAACCGGAAAGGGTATGTGAAGGTTGTATTTTGGGGAAGCAACACAGAGATTCATTCCCAGTTGGCAAAACAACAAGAGCAAGTGCACCACTTGAGATTGTACATTCAGATTTATGTGGACCTATGCAAACAACTTCTATTGGAGGTTGTATTTATTTTATGACATTCATTGATGATTACACAAGGAAGACATGGGTTTATTTTTTGAGAAATAAATCAGATGCCTTTGATACATTTCATAGTTCAAGGCATTAGTGGAGAAGCAAAGTGGATACTACATCAAAGTTCTCAGAACGGACAGAGAGGAGGTGAGTATGTTTCTAATGAGTTTATGAATTTTTGTAGATATCATGGTATACACAAGCAGTTTACTACCAGGTATACACCACAACAGAATGGTGTGGTAGAGAGGAAAAATAGAACCATCATGGAGATGGCGAGAAGCATGTTGAAGGAAAAACATCTTCCAAATGATTATTGGGGGAAGAAGCAGTAGCAAACTTTTGTTTATATTTTGAACAGGTGTCCAACGAAACTTGTTAGGAACATGGTTCCTCAACAAGCATGGACTAATAGGAAACACAGTGTTTCACATTTCAGAGTTTTTGGTTGTGTAGCGTATGCACATGTACCTGATGAGCTAAGGAAGAAGTTAGACAACAAAGGAGAAAAGTGTATTTTTGTTGGGTATTCAGAGAATACAAAAGCATACAAGTTGTACAATCTAGTCACTGGAAAGGTTGTGATCAGCAGGGATGTACAGTTTATTGAGAATGAAGCATGGGATGGAAGTATAGAGAAAACAGTGAGTATAGCAACAACTATTCCGCATGATGATATGAAGATGAAACTTTAGAGCAACAAGGTATTGTATCTACAAATCTTGGACATGCACCACAAGTTGTAGCACAAGCTACACCTCCATCTATAGTCAGGAGGTCACCAAGATTTCAGCCATCTTCAGCCATGCAAGAGACACCACAGGGAACACCAGAAGCTACTCCATCACCACAAAGTAGTCCTGCATCGAATAGTCCTGTGCAATGGAAAACAAGAAGTCTAAGTGAGATTTATAATGTTGATACAACTAATTCATTTTCAGTTTTTGCATTATTTTCTCAAGCTGCAGATCCAATATATTACGAAGAGGCTATAAAGAATGAAGTTTGGGAAAAAGCCATGGATGATGAGATCGATGCTATAGAGAAGAATCAGACATGGGAGCTGATGGATCTTCCAAAAGGAAAGGACGTGATAGGAGTCAAGTGGGTCTACAAGACAAAATACAATGTTGATGGAAAAGTACAGAAGCACAAAGCAAGGCTGGTTGCAAGAGGTTTTACGCAGCAATATGGAGTTGACTACAATGAAACATTTGCACCAGTAGCACGTTTGGACACGGTAAGAATGGTTTTAGCAATTGCAGCTCAAAACAAATGGCCTATTTATCAGATGGATGTTAAATCAACATTCTTAAATGGATTCCTTGAAGAGGAAGTTTATGTAAATCAGCCAGAAGGTTATGAGATTGAAGGTCATGAAGGAAAAGTATACAGATTGAAGAAAGCGCTCTATGGTCTCAAGCAAGCACCTAGAGCTTGGTACAATAGAATAGATTCTTATTTGATTGAGAATGGTTTCAGTAGGAGCAAGCAAGTGAGCCTACCTTATACACCAAGATAAATGAGCAAGGTAAAATTTTAATTGTTTGTTTATATGTAGATGATTTGATCATTACTGGAAATCTATCTATAGAGTCATTCAAATCAGCCATGAAGAAGGAGTTTGAGATGACAGATCTTGGTCTTATGCATTATTTTTGGGCATTGAAGTTCAACAATCAGAAGGTGAAGTTTTTATCTCACAAGAAAAGTATGCAAATGATGTTTTGAAAAGGTTTAACATGTTGAATTGTAAGCCAACACCAACACCAGTTGTAGTAGGTTTGAAGTTGAGCAAAGAGGATGAAGGATCGTTTGTGGATCCAACATTGTTTAAAAAGTTGGTTGGAAGTCTTATGTATTTGATGGCCACAAGGCCTGATATCATGTATGGTGTGAGCCTCATATCAAGGTTCATGGAATCTCCAAAAGATTCACATTGGCAAGCTGGAAAAAGAATTTTGAGGTATGTACGTGGAACAAGAAATCATGGAATTCTTTATTCAAGTTCAGATGAGTTCAAACTCATTGGTTATATCAGATAGTGATAGTGTTGGAAGTATAGATGATCGGAAAAGCACATCCGGCTATACTTTTCACTTTGGAACAGGAGTGGTTTCATGGGCATCAAAGAAGCAGCCCATTGTCACGTTATCTTCAGCAGAAGTAGAGTATGTAGCAGCAACAGGAGCAACATGTCAAGTTGTTTGGATGAGAAGAGTGTTGACAGATTTACAATAGAAACAAGAGGAAGCTACACAGATTTTTTTGTGACAACAACTCAGCCATAGCGTTGTCCAAAAATCATGTTTTTCATAAGAGGAGCAAGCATATTGATACGAGGTATCATTTCATCAGGGAGCTGGTAAACAACAAGGAAATTCATCTTGAATTTTGTAGATCCGAAGATCAGTTTGTAGACATTTTTACAAAGGCTTTGGCAAAAGAAGTTTTGAATATTTGAGAGATTGTTTGGGAGTTTGTGATCCTGCACATGGAAGATCTGAAAAAGCAAATGAAGCTCCAGAAGAGTGAAAGCTACAAGTTTGAAATTAAGGGGGAGTGTTGGAAATATGCATGCACCATGCATAGTTAATTCCAACCGTAGCTTTTTTAGGAATATTAAAAATAGATTTAGTTTTTGCTTTAGTTTGCTTTAGTTAACTCAGCTTTATCCTATTTTTAGGATTAGATTTAATTCAAATAAATCTGTTTTAATTCATGCATAGCATGCAACTATTTTAAAGCATGAGTTTAGATTTAGAATGCTCAGTTGAAGAGTTGTTAGTGGGTGAGTTATTCTATTTAAATAACAGCAATTGTAATTGCTTTGTATGCACACACAAAGGTGTGAAATCTGCACAAGCAAGGATGATGTTGAAAAAGCACACAGCTGCACGCACAACTTGATTGTAAAGAGCTGAAGCTCTGAGTATGATGAAGCTTTTATTAATGGAGATTACGCACAATACAGTGTTGGTTTGAATATTCATCTGTTTATGCAAGTTATTTAAGTGTTTTGTTTATTTCTTTTACGTTGTTTGTTGTGCACTTGCAAATACATTAGTGTAGAATTCCCAACTTATATGCTTATTGTTTCACTCATTGGGTTTCCGTAATTTAGTCCTTCATTGTTTGGTTATAATAATGGTTATCTAGAAAGTATATTTGATTTGCCTATTTATTAATTGAAAATGCATCATGATATTTTAACAACCCATTGAAATATGTCTCTGTGCCATTTCAATATGTGGTTATACTTTATTTGCTTATAAATTTGTTAGAAGTAATGGTTATAATTGCATAGTTGTGTGGCTCGCAGTTTGATCTGTGTAACTATTGAACTTGCCTAGAAGAGGCATTTAGAATTTACCAAAGGAATTGACGGGACTTCAAATGTGTAATTGTATTGCCCAATAATTGATATTGTAATGAGCTGAATTTATTTTCACAATTTATCTTCATTATGATCATACAAAGCAATACACTGGAATTAAAATTTGTGCAAAGAAAAATATTGAGGACTCAATAATTTACTAATTGATATTAACATTTATCCTAGTAATTTTTGATTTGGGCACATGGATCTGGTCTTGTAAAATGTGTTTTTGGGCACAAGGGCACGGTCTAGTACTAATTTTTTGTTTTGTACACAAGGGCTTGACCTTTGGTTCAACAATTTGAGCTTTAGCTAGTGAGAGGGATTAAATCTAACCACACTTATTATGACTCGTAAGTTCAACATCAGGTGTAGAGAAATTCTCCAGTAAGGGACGTGCCCCAATTGCTAGTGTGAGGCGATTCTAATGCACAAGCATCATAGGAATGAAAGTAAAGTTGATTTTCTGTTGTATCTGCAAAGTTTATCTCATAATCTTGCACATTTTAGTTATGTGCTTATTTTAAAAATGAAAATGCATTGTGATCTTGTAAAATCCCATTGAAATATATTATGTGCCATTTAAGTAATGTGGTTACGATCTATTTGTTTCAATAGGTTTATTTAGTGCTTGTTTAATTTGATAGAAAAAAAGGCTATAATTGCATGACAAAGCAATGTCACTTTTAGTTTGAAACTTGTATAACTATTGAACATTTCTGGAAGAGGCATTTGACAAAGGAATTGATGGGAATTAAAATGTGTAATCATATTTCGAGTAATTATATTATAATGGGATGAATGTTTTTGGCCGTTTATCTTCGTTATGATCTGCAAAACAGTACCTGCCCTGAATCAAAATTTGTTCAAAGAAAAGCGATGATGACTGTCAATAATTTATTGATTGAGAATACTATTTATTCTAGAATTTTTTTGTTTTGGGCACATAATCTTGTCTAGTAGAAAAATGTTTGTTTGGGCACAAGGGCATGGTTTAGTACTAATTTGTTGTTCTATACACAAGGAGACCTTTGGTTCAACAATTCGATCTTAGTTAGTGGGAGGGATAAAATCTAACCATGTTTATTACGTCGCGTGAGTTCAATCCTCAGGTGTAGAGAAATTCTCGAGCAAGGGACATGCCCCTATTGCCAACGACAAACGATTCTAATGATATGGATAATACCTTTGGTTTAACAATTTCAACTTTAGTTAGGGAGGGATAAAATCTAACATTAATTGTTACAACTTGAGTTCAAACCCCTAGTGTAATGAAATTCTCCAGTAAAGGGTCATGAACCCTATTGCAAGTGGCAAGTGATTCTAATGATAGGGATTATCCCCAATTTGAAGGGGAACCACCGTTGTCCTGCAACTGTTAAAATACCAAAAGTCTTACTTATTACACCTAGATCCATTGTTTTCCTATAAGATTGCCTTGCCCAATAGAGCATTAGTCTAGTAACAAATATCATGATCTAAATCTAACAAGATCATTAGTACTTTGTGAATTGTTACTTTTGGTGCCTCTTACCTCATGACTGGGGGGCAGGTGGAGGGAGGTGACGTGAGGGAATGGGAGGGTGGGTGATGGTCTTTTAAGTAATTTGGTTAATTTCTCATCAACCTTCTTTCTTGATTGATGAACTTGGGAAAGAACATCTTTAATAGTTTCAATGGATTATTTTGTTGTATTCCAAATCGGGCCTCTTTGGAAATAAGTATAAGAAATTACTTTAGTGGAATTCATGTTTACATATGAATATTTTGAAGTGATCTCATATGTTCCAAGTTGCACTATTGATTGATTCAATCAACACATCATGGTTTGGTATGAAGTGGGTATCTATATTTTGTCGATGATTGCTAATATGCGACCATTACATCATTGAGATTATTATATGTTTGCAGTTACTATTGTTTATATAATTTGTTAGTTGACCACAATTGTTATCTCTACAATTTATCAATTAACCCTAATTGTTATCTCTTCAATCTTCATCGACTTATTGCCCATTTTGAATTATTTGTAAATCTTGGTTTGGTTAACCAAATTTATAGTTATAAGCCTTTCATTAAACCACCTTCCATGTTGAAAATCACTTCACCGTGTAAGTTTCACAAGAAGTTAAAACTTTGTAAAAAGTACTTGGATTTTATTTGGGTGAGATCCATCTCTTCATTGCATTTTTGAAGGATGTAGGGGATGATAGAGGCACTAGGAGGGTTTCATGTCGGGTATGTTATTTGAATTTGTGCAATGGATGAGGGAGAAACAATATGTTATGTAAGAAGATTAGTAGTGAGTGCCTGATTAGAATGAAATCCACATCACTTGTGTATGCTTTTGATTATTATTTGATGAATTTCTAATCAATGTTTCAAAATTATGATTTTGGTAGGCTGGGAAAATGTTTGTAGAGGTTCAAAAGGTTGGCTTTTTCAATAGGAAGAGACTAAGTTGTCAGGGTATTGGGATGGTCAACTTTTGGTATTGATGGGTGTTAACATGTGAAAAGTCATTGGAAATGTGGCGTTCGATTCTATTTGATTCCTTAGCTCACTGGCAGTTTGGGTTCAACGTTTTCAACAAACCCAATTATCTAAGATTTTCAAACATTTCATTCAATCATACCACATTTTATTTAGGATTGAATGTTTTATATTTTATGGGTTGCACATTCAATTGGAGCCATTGGTTTTATGTGCATGTTGCCATAGAGTGAACAATATGCTCCTTTGCGGTGGAATAAAAAAGGTTGAGTTGCCTATATTTAGTACTTCTATGAATTCTATATGAGGAATTTTCTTGAAATGAATGGTTTTGCAAAATTTGTTTTTGATGCTTTCATTACACTACTTAAGTGGATATGGTCTTTTCCATTCACCACCAAAACTAGTAATTTATGCATATGCATTGAGAACAATGCTTTTAAAACCGGTCAAACCAAAATTGGAACCAACCGACTCGATGAGTTCATTTTTAGGTACAAATCGACATCGGAATTAGACCAATGGACCGATTTAGTATCGAACCGTCTGGTTTTAGTTTTGCTTTGAATCAGTCGAGCTATAAAAATGTGCTTTTATACGATGCTAAAGTTGAATTATTATTATTTAATTAAAACTACAACTTTTAGTTGATATAAACCCTATTTGTTTGCTATATAGATGTCCCTGAGGGTTTGGATGGGTCCAAGTCAGAGGAACTCGGTGATATTGATGAGGACGAGCCTTAGGATCCCATTTTCAACAGTGGTGCAAAGTTTCATGATTGATCATTGATGTCATCTAGTATCTTATAGAGTTTTGTAACTTGTAGCATCATAACATGTTGTTTTTCGGAGTCTTAGACTATAGAGGTCATTTAAAGCCTCATTATTTATGTATTTTGTTTAAGAATCTCATATATGATATATGTATTTTGTATTGGACTTGGAGTTCATGCCATTTTACGATAAACACATTTCTTACATGTTATATAGTATATACATGAGAACACTTTGCATATTTTGTGTGTAATTGTTGGAATCACAGTTTCTAATCTTTCAAATATATCGTTTTCATTAAAAATGTAATTTTTAATGTGTTATTTAAGTAAACTAGTTCATAAATTTTGAACTGGTTTGGTTCTAATTCGGCCTAGTCCAATCCTTGACTGTTTCAAGTCCAATTATGATTTTTAAAGCACAGACAGAGAGCTACTAAATTCTATTATGTAAATTTGTGTATCATTTAAAGATATTTTTATTTGGTTTCCCTAGTGATGATGAATATGGAATGTGCATACTGAGATGGCTAAGCATGTTGGTATGTAGTCTTCTAGCAAAGAAGAAGTTGTGCCATCTAATATAGTGTATGTAAACTTGGATTTAATTTAGTGTAATATGAAACATATAACAAAAAATAGAATTACAAGAACTTCTTGATAGAGAACTAGTGGAATTGTTAGCTTTGAAAAGGTAGTGGAAAATGAAACATGGAAAAGAAAATAGATGAACAATATCATAGAACTGAAATGATTATATCATTAATGACATAATGACGGTAGAACAAATGCTTTGGTAGTTGATGTAGTTACATCACTACAAGGGTAATCTAGATAGTTGGCAATCCAATTTTGGGTTGTAAAGGTTTGTAGGGTGTTTTGAGAGTCATAAGGTAGTCATTTTAAGGCTATAAGGGTCTAGAATTTGAATAAGGAGGTTTCCCTCCATTTTTGCTTAGTTTAAAATTTGAATTTTTGTAAAGCCACTTGTAGGATTGTTAGCATGTGTAGAAGGTCTAGTTGGTGTGATAGGTCCTTTAAAAGTTTGTAGAGACTTAATCATGGTTTTGTGAGCTCCATCATGACCTATGGAAGAATTTGTAACTCCTTTAATGATTTTGTAACTTCCTTCTTATCATGTAACTCACACCTTGCTACCATCATGAGCCTGAAAGGGTAGTTAAACTCTAGATCTCGGACAAGGATGGATATATGGACTCTTGTAACTATTTTGAAGCTATTAATCTATCAAGGATTGTGTAGTTGGAGCTTCAAGCATAAAGAGTATTGTTTTGTGTGTGAATGTTCATGATTCAAGACTGTATAGTATGTTACATACATATAACTTGATCAAGAAAAGTGTAACTAGTGAGGGAAGAGATTGTGTGAATTTATTTGCATCTCTATTTAGATGAGGAATTCTTGTCATTGTGAAGATTAGAATTGTTAAACCCTTAGGAATCTGGTAGCAAAGGTTTGTGCAAGCACAATCTAGTATTAAGAAAAGTACAATCAAGGATTAGTAAGGAATTGTGAGTTCCCAAGTGTGGTCAAAGGATTACTTAGAGAGTGCTTCAAGAACTGTTGAAGGCCCATCGAGCCTAAATTAGGAGAACAACCCTTCTTGCTTCGAACAAGGCCCTATTGCTAACTGAAAATCCTGACTTTGAAAACAAAGCATGCCTATTAAGGTTGGATTACGTGGACTCATGAATGATCAATACTCTTTGGTAAAGTCTTAAGCATCTGAGTGTTCTCCCAATCCTGTTCAAGGTAACTTTAACTCTTGAAATTTAGTACATTTGATTTGATAAAGAAATATACAGTCTCAGGTTATCTGTGCATTCAAGGTCAAGGTTTAAGAAAGTTAAGGCATTTGAAGGCTTAGATAACCACTTCATAAGCTATCCCATTTCCCACCATAAAGGCATGTTTGATTAATCAATCTTAATGGGTTAATTAATCCCCTTTAAAATATCTAAATCTTGTTATATCCTAATATCTAATTAATAATTAAATATTCTAAATCAAGTCATATCACCCCACCTAATAATTAAATACTCCAAAATCATCCACATCATGAACCCCACTCATCCACATCAAATCCACTATTACACCTAATCACTCAAATCATGTCCCCCACTCATCTAATTAGGGTTACTTTGTCAAACCCAAGTTACCTGATAACCCCTAATCTAACCCCATCTCAAGATATAAATACACACGCCTTCCCCCTCTTTAAAATAGGTGGGAAATAAAAGTGGGAAGTTTTTAAGGTTTTAAAGTTTTGAAGTTTGAAGAGTCTTGAGTTTTGAGGTTGGAAGTAAGTTTTGAAGTCAAGGAAAACCTCTGCCATTATAGCTCTCCACTATAGAAGCCTTCCCCCTTCATTTTGAACAAGTAAGAAAGGATAACGAATTGCTGATATTATAGCTTCTCTCATATCATCCTCATGTTGCTCTTATGATGCCACTTATGGCACCATAATGTCATCCACATTCCCTTAAAGTACCCTCATCATCCCATTTATTTGGCATATTGTACTTCTATGCTTCCACATGCTATCTATGGTTTTTCATTTATTTATATCTCTATAGACATGGGGGTTGACATCCTCCATGGGAGTTAACAACCTCTTGGAACCGACATTTTCTGGGAATCCCCCACATATAATTATCTAATTGTATAATTGTATTTGTTTTCAGATTATCACAGATCCATCTATTTGGCACCCACATATCTACATCCACATTCGAGGCTCCTTAATCCCTCCATATTTCGAGGTTACTGGTGGCTTTTAGTATCGGCACACTTGCCTGCACGAGAATGAGGTTTCCTCTTCAACACTAATTTTGATTGTTTGAACCAAGTTGTTGAGTGTATTAACATAGTCAAAGAATCTTGAACATGTGAAGGTGTCATTAACCCCTTGGATCATTTAAGCCAAATTTGCAAGCTCTAGTGACATCTTGACATAACAAGAACTAGAAAACTACTAGTTAGTTGTGGTTACATTGAGAATAGTATCATAATTGATTGGGTTAAGTGTTAAAGGTCTAGATGCTTTGCATCACATTAGTATCAGTAGATGAGAATGAGAAGAAAGTGACAAACAAGAGAGAAAACAATAGTGAAGAAGAAAGATTTTGATAGAGAAGTGAAGAATTTGACAAAATGCCACCAAGAAGAATGGATCGAGGAGGGAATAGAGAGCATCCAAGATGAGCTGGATGTTTTGGAGTGTTTAAAACATACAAGATAGATTAGGAGCACTATAAGTAGCTCAGAGAAGAGGGAAAACACTAGATGATGATAATGATTAAGAAGAAAAAGAAGGAGAAGTGGTAGCAGAGAGAGCACTAGAGGAGGAAAATCCAAATTTAAAACTCTTGAAGTTAGTCACAGGATCAAGAATAAAATCAAGAATTAAAGTGCTAGAATATGGAGGTAATCTACATCCATAAGAACTCATAGACTAGATAGCCAAGATGGACAAGTAATTTTATTTTGAGAGCATTGCAGAGAACAAGAAAGTGAAGTTTGCATGCACCAAGCTTACTAGACATGCTGCAGTATGGTGGGACTTTGTATAAGAAGAAATATTGAGCATTGGTAAATAAAAGATCAAGAAATGGGACAAGATGGTGGCTAAGTTGAAAGGTAAGCTCATTCACAAAGACTATCAAACTAGTTTATTTAAAAAGTTACAAAATTTGTGACATAGAGAGTTAAGTGTAGCTGATTATATTGATGAATTCTACAAACTAGCTATGAGGTATGGTCATATACATGATGATGCTGAAGAAGTATCTAGGTATGTGAATGGTGTGAGGTTGAATAATTAAGATGAAATCAACCTATTTCATTTGAGATCAATAGAAGAGGCATACCAAGAAACTTTAAAGGAAGAAGAGAAATTATCAAGGAAACAAACTCAATATTTAAGAAGTAGAGGAAGAGGAGTAAGAGGAAGAGGCCAACAATGAGGAATAGGACAACAATATCAACAAAAAAATGTGGAAGAAGGGAATATTTCACAAAAAAAAGTTCATTCAGAGGTGGATACTCAAACAAAGGTAGAGGTGGATATGGAAGAGGTAGAGGTGAATTCACTGACAGATGTTTCAGTGCAACACATTTGCTGGAAATATATCATTTGAATGTCTTGAATTTCCTCAAGCAAGAAACAATAGGGATACTCAAGAAAGAAATAAAATAGCACATACAGATGAAGAGGAGAGTGTAGCATCACCATCCTTGGTAGAGGATCCTAAAACTGGAGAAGAACGATGATGAGAAGAGCTTTAATGAGTTCTAGCAAGCAAGAGGAACCAGTTTAGAGAAGAACATTGTTTAAAACTATGTGCAAGGAAAAAGGTAAGTGCTGAAAAATCATTATTGATAATGGTAGTACTGATAATTTAGTCTCCAATGAAATGGTAGAAAAGTTGAATTTGAAGATGATAAAGCATCCACATCCTTACAAAGTCTTCTGGGTACAAAGAGAGCATCAGGTATTAGTGAATCAATAGTGTTTGGTTGATTTTCAAATAGGTAGATATCATGATTAGGTTTTGTGTGATGTAATGCCCATGGATGCATGTCATATTCTATCGGAAAACCATGGAAATTTGATAGAAATCCATCCATGATGGATGGGAAAACACCTATACATTTGTAAAGGATGGAACTAGGCACACCTTGAATCCATTAAGGGATAAGCAAGCATGGCATGAGCAGAAGTCAAGGGTGATGTTCATGGGGTTGAAGTCATTCTTTCAATAGGGAAAGGAAGGTGGAGTGATGGAGGAAGGAGCTAATAAAGTCAATATGTGGCAATGGATAAGTAGAGAAAGGGAATATCAAAACCACTTGCAAGGGAGAATGAAGCTGAAGGATGAAGAAGAATATGAAGATTAAGTTGAGGAGGGAAATAAATACACTAAGGAAAGATGTAATGCAGACCATGAAAGTAAAATGCAACAATCAGTTTCCTAGAAAAGAGTGAAAATAGTCTTGAAATATACCTAAAAACAATCCAAGAAGACCAAACAGTGTAAGAATAAGAGGAGAACAAGCAAGAAAAGAATATAACAGTCAAGTGTGAAGGGAAAAATTAGGTTTTGTCAACTAACCTTTCTTTGGATGTTGTGGATACAGGTCAAGTACTTGAAGTAATGAAAGAACATTCAAAAGAAGAAGAATACTTGAAGAAAAAACCACAATTTCTCAATTTTGAAAGTGTTATGAATCAAAAAAGAAAAAAGTAGTTGTCAAGCATAGTTTACCTATTAGAACACCTCAAGAACCATCACAAGTGACCATGAAACCAATACATAACCTCGAGAAAGAGATAAAAGGAAAAATACATAGCCTTAGCACAATTAATGAAATCATGAAGTGGATTGCTATAGAGGAGAGAAGAATTGCAAAGGGGAAGGTCTAGCCACTAAGGAGGCTTGGAGAAACAAACTCAGTCATAGTGCATTCTTAGAAACTTATATGTAGTTATAAAAGAAGGAAGAAGGAGAAGGGATCAACTTACAAGTCAAACATCACAAAAATTTTTTCTCCCTTGGTAGTATGATGCAGAGGCATCACTACAAGGGTAGTCTAGATAGTTGAACAATGTCTTCAAGAAAATCATGAAAATCTAGACAGTTAACAATCCAATTTTGGTTTGTAAAGGTTTGTAGGGTTTTTTAAGAGTCATTAGATAGTCATTTTAGGCTATAGGGGTCTAGAATTTGAGTAAGGAGGTTTCCCTCCATTTTTCTTATTTTAAAATTTGAATTTTTTAAAGGAGGTAGACTTGTTAACAATGTGTAGGTGGTCATAGTTGGTGTGATAGGTTATTTAGAAGTTTGCTATAGAGACTTAATCATGTTTTTTTGAGCTTCAATGGCCTATGAAAAATTTCCAACTCCTTTAATGACCTTTTAGGTAAATTTCCATCTTTTGTATCATGTAACTCACACCTTGCTGCCATCATGAGCCCAAAAGGTCAAGAAAAGTTACACTCTAGAGGTGGGGAAAGGATGGTTATATAGGAATTCTTGTAAATATTTTGATTATTAATCTATTGAGCTTCGATTTGGTTTTCAAAGCTTCATAAGCATGAAAAGTGCTTTTGTGTGTTAATTTTCATGAAATTTACAACTATTTAATGAGAAGGTTACATGTAATATTTTCCATCTTATCAAGTGTGTAACTCACAATATCTGCGGTGTGTGATGTTTTTTTGCATATATTTGGAAAGGAATATGGATTAATAACAAATGTGTGTTGAGTTTATATCAATAAGTATTGTTAGTAAGTAGTTTCTAATCTTTAGAAAAATATGGTTATTTGTAAGTTCATTTTCATATGTAATGTATAGAATGTAATAGAATATCATTATTCGTGTATTAATCTAAACATGTTTTTTGTGCAGATTCTGTGACAATTTCAATAACTACACAAAGGAAAGGTTTGTATAAAGGAAAATAGTCTTGAAATATGTATTAAGAAAGCTTAAGAAAAAGAGGAGAACAAGTTAAATATTGTAAGAAGAATTGTTTTGAGTTCCCAAGTGTGGTCTAAAGGAGTAAAGAAAGTGTTATTCAAGGAAAGAAATGTTTTCAAGGCCCATCGAGTTTACCTATGACCTCAAGAGAACAATCACTTGACTATGAAAAATAAGACCCTAGAGATAGAAGGAACTAAAACATTAACCTTAACACAATTAAAAATCATAAGGTTGGATTACTTATAGAGGAGAAGATATCACTAAGGAAGCTTGGGAAAAAACTCAGTTAGAGTGTAGAAACTTATATGTAGTTTTAAAAGAAGGAAGAAGGAGAAGGGATCAACTTACAAGAAAAATCACAATCCTTGGTAGTATGATGTAAGGCAACTTAGTTAACAAAAGTTAATCCAATTTTGGGTTGTAAAGGTTTGTAGGGTGTTTTAAGATTTCATTGATAGTCAAAGGGGTCTAGAAAAGAAAATTTCCCTATTTTTCTTAGTTTAAAATTTGAATTTTTGTAAAGCCACTTGTAGACTTGTTAACATGTGTAGGTGGTCTAGTTGGTGTGATAGGTTCTTTAGAAGTTTGTAGAGACTTAATCATGGTTTTTTGAGCTTCATCATGGCCTATGACAAAATTTACAACTCCTTTAATGACTTTATAACTTCATCATCTTATCATGTAACTCACACTTTTCGCCATCATGAGCCCAAAATTAGTTACACTCTAGAGCTCGGGAAAGGATGGATATATGGATTCTTGTAAATATTTTGAATTATTGATCAATCAAGGATTGTGTAGTTGGAGCTCCAAGCACGAAGAGTACTGTTTTGTGTGTTAATTTTCATGATTCAATACAATATAATATGTTTGTAGAAGGTTACATGCATATAGCTTGATCAAGGCAAGTGTATCTAGTAAGGGAAAATATTTGTGAATTTGTTTGCATATATTTAGATGAGGAATTGTTGTCATTGTGAAGATAAGAACTGTTAGATCTTTAGGAAATTGGTAGAAAGGTTTGTATAAACACAATATAGTATTAAGAAAGCTTCAGTTAAATATTAGTAAGGAATTGTGAGTTCCCAAGTGTGGTCAAAGGAGTAAAGAGTTATTCAAGAAATGTTGAAGGCCCATCGAGCATGAATCAAGAGAACAACCCTACTTGCTTAAAACAAGACCCTATTTGTTAACTAAAACATTGACCTTGAAAACAAAGAAAACATATTAAGGTTGGATTACGTGGATTCAGAGTGATCAATACTCTCTGGTAAAGTCTTAAGCCTATGAATGTTCTCACAATCAAGTTCAAGGTAACTTTAACTCTTGAAAGTTAGTACATTTGAATTGGTAAAGAAATATACAATATCGGGTTATATGTGCATTCAAGGTTAGGGTTTAAGAAAGTTAAGGCATTTGAAGGCTTATATAACCACTCCAGAAGCTAGATATCTCAAAAAATCATCCCCGTGATTATTACATTGAGATCCAAAAGGTATTTTGTAAATATAAAGTGACAGTAGGAAGATTTTGTTGACATCCCTCAAGAATACCTGTAGCATGCTTTTGGAGACCTATGGAGGTCTGAGAATAGAGGATTTGTGAAGATTTTTCGAAAGGAAGAATACCTGATAGTTTGTAAACTTAATTTTGGACCTAATGGGTGTTCTAAACACCAATTATTTGGAGATTTGAAACCCCCTATCAAAATTAAGTTGGATTTTCACTAAAGACTTGTAAGGAGCAACTAAGCTTAAGGAGGTGAGTTGTGAAGGAAGTAGGAGTTGATTTTAGAGTTGGACCAAGTGACTTTTCCCACACTTGTATCTTGATAAAGGGTACCCAAAAATTCTAACAATTTTTAGAGGCTCATGGATCACTCTAACCCATCCCATTCCATTAACAATGTTCTCAAGAAACCATATTTGACAGTCTATACAAAGGTGAACCAAATAACTAATTTTGATTGTTTGAACCAAATTGTTGAGTGTATTAACATGGCCAAAGAATCTTAAAAATGTGGAGAATGTGTCAATAATACCTTGGATCATTTGAGCCAAATTTACAAGCTCTAGGGACATCCGACATAACAAAAACTAGCAAACTACTAGTTAACCATGTTTACATTGAGAAGTTGATCTAACTAATTGGGGTTGAGTGTGTGAAAGGTATTATATGCTCTACATTAGTAGTACTCCTCACTTTGTTGTTACAATCCACATATCTCTCTAATAGGTGAAAATTACCATTTCATGTCATTTTAGTGGTTTTAGGTACTTTTAATATTTTTAACATGAAATTTATGTTAACATAATGTAAAACCTAAAAACATATGATGGTAAGACAATGCAACACTAAATAATGAAGCCAAGGAGATAAGTATCTAATAATCTTGTGACGTATTAATGCATTAGCTTAGTTATGACACTATTACTATAAGAGAATAAAGGGTACATGGTCCTTATTAAACTTATGACTACAAGACATTCATGGTGTTAGATTTAGAGGTGATAAAACTACCATTTCATACCATTTTTGTAGTTTTTAGTACGTTATTATTTTTAACATGCATTTATGTTAACATTGTGTCAAACCTAACATAGAGATGGTGGTAGTCTTATGAAATGTTAAATAAAGAAGGCATGTATATCACTATTTAAGAATCTTGTGATTACTGCAAAATATTACTGTAAGAAAATAAAGGGGTGCGTGGTACCTATTAAACTTATGACTATGTGTCATTCAAGGTGCATGAGAGTGTTGCAAGTAAAAATGGTAGTCAATAGTACTTGGAATGTAAATCTTACCACATCAATGTATGTTTGCTCCATATTTTTATATGAAATGGTAGATTGCAGTAGGTGTCCTTGTATGATATGAAGATGTGAAATTTCTTATAATGGATTCATATTAATGTTCTTCATAGGAGATTTATTTCCATTGTGGTATGTGAGTATGTTGTAGTTTTGAAAGTATGTTATCTTTATGTGTTCATATTGTCAACTCAGAATAGGGTTTATGCAAGCTCAAATAAAATATGCTTCGACTAGAGAGGCCACAACTATAAAATTAAGTAAATAAAAATATTTATAAATTCTATTTAGTGCATATCGACCCACGATTGTAGTTTATGAAACACATTTATTGAAACATTTTTCCAAATAGCTTATGTCCTTAGTATGTTTCCACATTTTACATATGTGTCTCATGGTAGTGTACCTACACCATTTGATCAAAATAATTTTTTCTAAAATATGCCTCCACATTTACATGCATGTCTCATGGTAGTGCACTTGCACCATTTCATCAAAATCTACAAAACCCATGTTTTAGCACAATGCAACAATGTTGGAAAAAATGTTGACTTTTGCTTTATATTTGCAAATTGTATTTAAAATGAATGATAACCAGATCGTACAAGCCAAGAACACAAATGCTAATCAAACACCATGATCAATAAGATGAAAGCAATTTTCCAGAATAACTTTACATAAAACTTTTCAAAAAAATGAGCAAAAATATCATATATTATTATGGAACTCAATAAAATACAATGAGAATGGGCCTTGCTTATATAGGTAAAGAATAACAATCTAAGAACTGGTTAAGGTCGTAGATCAAGCCATAAATCAAGGAAAGAACTAGTCATCAAAGAACTAGTCAAGTCCATAGATTTAGGAAAGAACTAGTCATCAAGGATCTAGTCAATACCATAGATCAAGGAAAGAACTATACCTAACAAATAGATAATATCCCCTTAATATCTAAATAAATAAAAGAAATATCCACACACATAAGTGGGTGAGGATAAATACAATATAGGTAAATAAAGTACCTAGGTGAACATGAGCTAAGGTAAATACCTACTCTAACACCCCCTCAAGTGCAAAGCTAAGGGCCAAAATAGAAGTGGCATCTCCACAGTATGAGTCCCGACAACTAGGCTGATGAGGTGCTCATGTACAATAAATGGAAAAAAGGGTCAATGCAAGGTACCCAAAACCAATAACAACAAAGTAAAGAGAGTAAAAACCCATTGTAAGGCATCCCAAGAAGCTTGGCTCAAAAAACTCATACAATGCTGAAGAATTTTTGTGTGCACTATGGTCTTAATCCACTGCTCAATCATAGAACTCAAAAATAATTGACACTAGGCTTTACCAGAATAGCTCCATACAAGGAGAATGTCAACTGGAGTGATGTCGAAAGTGCAAAAACACCAAACATAATTTGATCAACTGCTACAAATAGGTGTGCCATGATCCAAGAACAACCAAGACAACAAGGCAAGGACATGAGATCCAAATAAATAGGAGTGCCACGATCCAAGAAAATCCAAGGTAACAAGGTAAGGACATAAACCTAAAGAAGCAAGATTAACTTCTACAAATAAGTGTGTCATGATCCAAGAACAATAACCAAGGCAACAAGGCAAGTACATGAAACTTGAAGTAGTATCAACACCACACCCTCCCATATTGTTGAATGGGTAGAGTGACACCACATATTTGTATGATTTTCCCAAAATCAACAACTCGAACACTGAAAAATAACACTGGGCTTCACAGAATAGCTCCCCATAAGAGAGAAATGTAAAAGGTATAGAAAGTGGAGCAAGAGGCCGAATGGTGGATGAGCCACGCTTATAGAGTCCTCTCAAGGAATTCCTTTTATCACCACCACACATGATCATATATCCACCCCAAATAAACATGTATGGATTAATAAGATGCCTACATATGACTTGGTGTAAAATACACAATGGGTTCATGTAAAGAACATTAGAATGTATGTAGGTCGATCATGTCTGACAAATGAAATCTTAAGTTTCTCAAGCCTGAGTGAAGGTGCAGAACTCATGTGGAGCTCATGATCCTTGGTAAGAGTCAAGTGAACAAAAATAGGAGCTCTGACAATGTGTGATCCCAATGAAGTACCTACTTGAAAACCAATGCCATGGTGAGAATTCCACTTAACATGTGGAATAGGAGAAATAATACCCTGTGAATGTCTACCAATACCTCCACCAGTGAAACCCATAAAATGGAGCATGTGAGAACCAAATACAAGTGGTATGTTTCTCAAAAGAGCCATGCATATGAGCAGAAGTAGGATATACATCATGTGTTACTGCAATAGGCACATATGTGGAAGAGCATGCAGTAACAAGCCTCATAGGATTAGGAGCATCAGGAGCAAGAATAGGCTCAGAAACTGACATATCAAGGTCAGTGGGTGCAGAGAAATAGTTGCAAGTGGATTGAGAGCATGGATATGATAGTCCAAAATATGATGGTGATGTTGCAAGCTAGCAAGTTTTTGTTATAATGAGTGTATTAGTGTATCTTATCGTGAATGAGTGCTTGTAGAAGATAATTTCACTTCTGAGTGATCTATTTTCTTCCAAAATTTTTACAATATCCTCTTGAAGTCCACACACTTCAGAGAAAATCATATCATTCTCAGAATCTATGATAGATACAAGAATGCAACACCCGAAATTACATCCACAAGTGATTACAACACCCCCTCAAATTTGGCACTTTATAACTGAGTGCGTGTTACAATATGACACTTTATAATTATAGTGAGATTCTAAAAAAAATATTTATAATGGAAAGAGCATGAAAAAACAAACACTTTTACAAAAAATGAAACTCAAATCCGAGTTTCCGATCAAAAGATACAAGCTTTAAAAGTTTATGCTCTGCTATTTATTTTAGTTGCCACTAAAATAAAATAAAATGCTTTTTCCTTCACCACATAAATAAAATGAAAGGGGGCTATAGTTAAGTGCCTAATAGTAGGAATCAGAAGCTTTAATCCCTCATACGACCATACCATATGACCAAGGGCTAAATATTTCAATGGGTTAAAGGTAAATAAAGTACCTAGGTGAACATGAGCTAAGGTAAATACCTACTCTAACAGTATTTGCCCAAAATGGTTCAAGGTTTTATCAACAAACTTATATTAGATTGTTATATGAAATATATACTCATCCTCGACTTCCCTATCGTCGTCCATTGCATATTATTATGCAATTTCTAGTAGTACATGTTATGGGCCTACATGTTCTTTGATCACATGATCCTTCTAGAATGCCACTTTATGCTACCTATAACTTGTAATTAAATTGAGTAGTTTGAATTTTATTTAAAAATATGTTTCATGTTTGATAACTAAGAATATAACCTTGATGATGAAAGATTAAAATATTGATAATGATCCAAAATGGTTTTTAAAATTTCTAACATATATAATTGTCCATAGATTGAGTGTTATTCATGTCATAAAACTGTGATTTCTAGTAAAAATAATAATGACATTGTAGAAAAATTATTGTTGGACCCCTAAAAGATGCTAAGTGAAGTGGTGCGATGGTTTTGACACGTGGAAGTTAGGTGTGAAGGCACACACAAGAGTAGAGTGGACAACACACGGAGGCTCGCGCTTGGGTTAAATATGTTCCATACTTAGCCACATTTTGGCCTACAAGAAGAAATTAGAAGATGAACGGTTGGAGTAGTGGCAAAACAATGGTCTAAAGATAATATAAAAGCATGAAGAATTGTAGTCCAAACAATGTATATTTTAAGATAAGACTCATGTGGAAGAAGAAATAGTTTCATGCAGAGCTTAGGTTAATAATATGATTAGACTTAGAGATTAAAATAGAAGACAATCTATTATTAGTGAAGCTTGCATGCTTCTGTAGTTGACTTGTAATGCACACATGGCTATTTGCGACATGCAACCTATTTTGAGAGTGCATGAGTAGTGAAGGAAAAATTCCCACTACATACATACATACATACATATACATATACATACACACACACACACACACACACACACACACACACACATATATATATTTGCATGACTTAGATGATGTAGAGAGGTATGTAATAAGGGTTATGTTTTTGGTATACTTACGCGTATGACTTTGTGATGGTAATTATGATGTATTCAGCTACTGGTTTTTCTTATGACTTAATATAATGGATGTTTGGGGGTGGATATTGGTTGTGGATGTTTATGTTACTGGTAATGGTATGGTGAACTTGATCTTAATTGTTATGTAATATGTATGTTACTTATTATATATGTTTCCAATCCAAGTTCATGGATCTAGTTGATATAATTAAGGAATTTGTAATCATGCATGCTAACACCTTGAAAATGATGGTATAAAAGAGGGACTTGGTACCTTTACACACTTTGGGTGAGTTCTCAGACCTATCCGAGTGATGTGCCAACACGATAGGGTTTCAACAAGAAACAAAGACTACATTTTGGTTCCATTTTCGGGACCTCTTTTCAAGTTGTTGCGAGGATGTTGCATGGTGATGGCTTATCGGTTGACTCTTGCAACCATTGACTATTTGGTTCTGAAGTAAATGATCAGTTTGCTAAAACATATGCTACTGGACCTGATTTCAATACGCGCAAGTGGGTTGAGGAAAATTTTAATCACGAGCTTTATGAGTCATTTTTTGCTATTTTCCTATAGAATTATTCGAGTGTCTATCTGCGTATGCATCAACGAGAAGCTAGTATTATAGATCATGAATTTGGACATAGGTAGAATATCATACCTTGTTTGAAGTAGATGAACCTTGGACGCATATGGTAGATCATTGGTGGGCTACCACCTGCGACCTAGCCCTTGCATTTGGTATTCTAGTTCTGAAAGTTACAATTGATAAGCAAAGCGAGTGTGGGGAATATATCAACATTAGGAAGGTATCATGTCTCATTAAAATAGAAGTACATCAGTTATCATAGTCATCTATGGTAGCGCAAACATCAAACTTGTTCTTTGGAGGTTTGGTTGGAGGTATATTTTTTGGCGCATCATTTGGAAAAAGTGTGGGCGTAGAATCTTGGTGCTATGTCTGGAAGTACTACAACTTCATAGAATATGGGGGTGTAGTTTAGTACAACTATTGGAACACAAGGTAGTACTTCCCCTAGTCCATTACCCATTATAGGAGGTGGATCAGAGGATTTGGGGGGGATCTAGTGGATTAGGAGCTTCTGGTGGTGGAGGGAATATTGGTTCTGGCTCTGGCTTTGGTGGATAGGGTCCTCATAAACCTCAACAGGATTTTTATGAGATTTTACTCCATATACCAGAATACATAGGTATTAAAGATGTTGTAGAGCATGTGTATAAGTGTGAGTTACTATGGTGCGCTAAGGGGATCATTACTTCATATAGCAAGGAAAGTTAGTTGATACTACACTTCAAGGGTGTGCACATAGCTAGTATAGAAAGTATGATCCACATCAAACTGTAATGGATTACAATGCTTTGTGCACTGAATTTATGGTCGAGTTCCATATCCTGAGTTTGAGAAGAATAATATAAGTGCGTTGAAGGATATCAAAAAGGGCTTGTTAGAGAGCGTTCAGGAGTATGACATGTGTTTTAAAACATTGTTATCCAAATTATCTTATGACATAGATCTGAGCTAGCATGCACAATTGGTTTTTAGAGGCTTGCTAACGCTCGTTTTCAAGGGCACTATCTCATAAGACTTTTTAAGATCTCGCATGATGCTTTGGAAGTAGATCTACGTGTTGAGGCAAGTAGGGAGTGTGGAAAATGGTGTAAGCCCCTTTTTGGAAGCATAGATAATAACAATGATGAAGTAATTAGAGAATCTATCTGCCAATTCAACTCATGAGACACACAACAAGATTTGGTGTATGGATTGTGAGGTTGAAGGACATACCAAGGATAAATATCCTTACAAGTTAGTGTGCACCATGCTATTGGATTGGAAGATATGTCATCGAGATCACGATGCGAGAAAATGTCCCCTCTTACAGTGTGCAACCCATAAGAATGTCTCCATGTATTGTAGGATCTGCAAATATCATACTCATAACAAAGTTGATTGTAAAGTGTTTGATTAAATTGATGAGGCTATTGAGATGAGTGTGCACTAGACATGTGTAGCAAGTGGATCCAAAAATCAACATGAAAACGTGGTAAAGGGCGTAGTAATGAAGATAACTAAAATATAGGCTTTCATAGAGGATACAGAGGCCATGGTCGCGGCGGTGGAAGAGGAGGATTTCCTAGAGGTACTTGCTATATATGTGGCTTGCCTGATCATTATCAACATGAGTTTCCTCATAACATAGTTTACTCATAGTGTGGGAAACAACACAATTATGAAGAATGCCTTGATTTGTGTGAGCATATGAAAAAACAATATAAGAAAAATAAAGGAGTAGATATGATTAAAATACAATGAGTGGATGGTGGATAGTGGATGCCAAAGGTAGGATTGAATTCTAAGATGCAGCCAGTGTTAGTAACTACCCGTGCTAATGAAGCTCGTGCGCGCGGGGCTCTGAGGGGTAATATTTTTATAACTAAGTAGGAAATGATAAATGTGAAGTACCCTGATGCTGAACACCAGAAGGAAGTCTACTTAGAGACCATGGATGTAATAAAAAAATTTCAAGGATAGATTCATGGCTTGAAAGAACAGGCACACGTAGTTGGAAAGAGAAAAACAAGAAGACATTCCAAAAAGGACATTGATGATTTGAAAGAAGTATGTCGTATGTTGAGACATGGGAACATCATTCCCTTGCTAGGAGAATGGTTAAGAGAGAAGATACACACACAGGAAATGAGCACGAGAGGCATATCCTTCATGCTAATCTACCCCCACATAATCATGAATATGACAAGGAATTCACACCAAATGTAGTTATTGATGGATGACTCTTGAGTAACATTTTGATAGATACAGGTGCAAAAGTTAATGTTCTCACATTAGACACTTGGAACCAAATGGGAAAACAACCATTGTAGCCTTCTACATATGTGTTGTATATGGCAAATAAAATGAGGGAAAATTTGATTGGGGTTTTAAAAGATGCTACTATTATGATTTAAGGGGCTAAGTTTATTGGGGACTTTGAGGTATTGGAGCTTGCAGAAGCAAATAGTTTCCCAACATTACTTGGGTGCCCTTGGTGCTATGTAAATAATGCAGACTTGCGCCTCAATAAAGGGTACAATATATTTGAAAATAAAGAGGAGCGTGTTATAATACCATTAATAGATGCAAATGCTGCCCCTTATGTTGAGCCTTTGAGTGAGGAGGATTTGAAGAGAATTTACATGTGCTTATATAGAGATCCTGAAGTGAATGAGCCATCTAAGGAAGGAGTGATTCAGTGGGATGATGCCCATTCAGTTAGTGATACCATGAGTATTTCTTGTGACAACTGGGCACATGGTACATATGAGGTGGTTGGACGAGAAATCAAGAATACTTTTACGTGCGTGATCAGGTCGCACCCTATTTGGCGTTTAGGTCATAACCAGGTTCCTTGGTATATTGGTGAGGGGAATCCAGACGTATTCTTGCATGCCATGGAATCCCGGTGGATAGATGAGGGAGATCAGAGCTTGTATATACTATGTGTAGGAATGCAGCATGATGGTGGGCTATACATAGAGACAAACTTATTGCAGTGGCGAGGGGTGAGAATTGCCTTCTCCACTAGGTTTTTAAGAAATAATGTACCTTCACAAATATATGAATTCCATGGGAAGGATTATAGTTTGCATCATGTTTAGAAGTGTGAGAGACTTTGGACGAGGGGTAGGAGGCCTTGCCACCATCACTCTGGGTACAAAAGTTCTATGCCACCTTGAGGCATGGTATGTGCATGCCGATTTAACAAGAGTAACAAAAAACTGGATAGAGATGACCTCAAGTATGATTCTGACCTTTGATTATTTTTCAACTCATGGCTCGGTCAATCTTGAGACATTTAGGACATCAAAGGCTAAAATTTCCACACCAAGTGTGATGTGGGTGAAAGCAGGCTTTTCGTCCCAAGTCACACAAGGACATCGAGGACACCAAATCCGAAATACCCGATATAGCTGCATATCTGAGGGAAAATAGTGCAAACTAGACCCTTAACTTCAAATGACCATAACTTTTGACTAAGAGCTCCAATTTTCACAAAATTTGACTTTCTGGAGCAGGAAGGGCGTCCTCTACACCACATAAACTAGATTTATTATTTTAGATGAGGGTAGCTATATGAAAATAAAGGAAACATCTTCAGCTGTAGTAAATTAAATGCTCGATCCGTTAAATGATAGAAATGTTTGTGAACCCAAAATAACTTTACTGCACTCAAAAGGCCATAAATTTTGTGTTTCTAAAAAAAAAAACAATTAGTACCGTTGGAATTGTAGTTCCAAGCCTGATGCACATAAATTGAGAAATATGGCATTTGATAAATAATCGAAGGGATTTTGTAGAAAACGTGCCTAGGTTCATATAACGGTGTTTTATTTGGTAGTTGGTATGCATTAATGAAGCGTGGGGTGACATATCTCACTAACTTTGTAAGTTATGGGGAAGAGGGAGGAGCATTTGCAACAAAAAACATCATTCCACTCAATTTAATACCTTTTACAAGTGGTTGAAGGACATATTTCAGGATTTTCATTTTTCCTTTCTCTCTCTCTTCTCAGATTTCTATAAATTGGAGTGTTGGGCTCATTCTACAAAGGAGAAAATTTTGAGTAGAAAAAACTCTATCAAATTTTTTTGTGAAGCTTGATATCTTTATGCAGCCCTTGTAGTGGACTCCTTGCATGGTGATCCAGGCCCTTATTCTGTAATAGATTGGATTGTGCATATTAATGAAGCTAATAGATACAAGTTTGTGGATACTTCTTCCCCTGCTATGTTTGTTTGCATTCTTCTTGCCCTTTCAAGATTATTACAAATATATTATGTCTACCTTATACTTTGCAAGGATTCATTCTCATTGTGCATGTATGGAATATTGTTGTGAATGCATTTGCTAGAATGTGGAGAATCTGTTATCACCCTTCTAGTATGCACTTTGCTTCTACTTTCCACACATTAGAAGACTATTCTCACACTCTCCTTTTCTGGTGTATCACTGCTTTAGTGTAGGCTTTGTTCTCATGCAATCTCTCTCTTTGGTCCCTTAGAAGGTTAGATTAGGAAAGATAATTTTTCCTACATTAGAGTGAATTGTGGCAGGTAGTTTAGGAGAAAAAACCAACTTTCTCGGAGGTCTATCTCAAGTAGCAAGTCCCACAACTTGGAGATAGTACCCATGTTATCCAATCACACCGTGAGCTCAAGAACACACACTTATGCAAACAATAGGGTGTTGTGATTTGGTGGTATGGCAGTCAATGAAGCGCTATAGATTATAAAGTGCTTTACTATGTGGGAAAGTGCAAAAAGATGAGGAACTCTTCTTTGGACATGTTTGGGAATTGAACTTAGAGGCACGCCTTGACCTAGAAGAGAGTGAAGAAGAAGAAATGGTTCGTGCCTGGAGAAAATAAAAGGGCAAGATGATACACATAATAGATGGTGATGCGAGGATAATAATATGGAAGTGAACCATACTAAGGGTACACACGAGGTGATGGATATAGAAAATGTAAAGGCACACATGTATCATGAGCCTATGAAATTGAAGAAAGTTAACATTGGAACAAAGAAATATCCCAAGGAGTCCATCATTGGTGACTACTGGTTAGAGTAGGACATGTCCAATATTATTGAACTTCGGGTGACTTTCAATATTTGTTCCCAATAGGATATCATGAATTAAAAGGAGTACACCCTTCTTTGGGGGAGACACGAATCAAGCTTAAGGAAGTTGCAAGAATGATTAGGAAGATGCCTTACAGGATGAATCCTAATCTACACATTAAAGTAAAAGAGGAAATTTACAAAATGCTCAAATCTGGCATCATTGAGCCTATTGAGGAATCGAGTAGGTAAGTCCCATGGTTATTAGCATAAAGAAAGATGGGTGGATAAGGATCTGTGTAGATTATAGGGAGTTAAATGCTTCATGCATGATTGATCTTTTTCTCGCCCCTTTTACAAAAAGAATCTTTGGAAGGAGTAGGTAGACATGAAATCTACTTCTTTATAGATGGGTTCTCTGGTTACCATTAGGTTCGAGATAGATAAAGAAGATCAAGAAAAGACCCTTTTTACCACGGAATGGGAAGCTTTACATAAACAATATTTGTGTGCATTGTGGTATAGGAATTCCAAAACTTCATTCATAAATTTCTGTAGGTTTATTTGGATGATTGGACCATTTATGGATTAGTTAAGGACCATTGTGACAATCTTTAGTTGATGTTTGAGAGGTGTAGGTAATTGAGCATATCTCTGAATATTAAGAAGTGTATCTTTGTGTAGAAACCCATAATTACACCCGATAAATTTAAATATTTAAATTGTGCTAATTATCTCCTTTCTCACAAATTGATGACATATCGTCAAAAGCGCTCATATTCCCTCTTATTGTCGTTAATTAATTACAATACGCTAATTGATTAAGTCGCCTATCTAACTAACATCTTGATTAACGACCTTCCGTTAATTATTCACCCCTTCTATCTAGACTAATTAATTATTATTAATTAATTAGCCTTCCCTTTCATTTAACCAATAAATCAATATTTAATTGATTTAATCCCCTTCTAATGGCCTAAATCGTATACTAATATTCCTCTAATTAGCTTCTATAAGCTTACATCTACCTATTAGTTAATCACCTTTGATTAATTAAAACACCCCCAACTCCCATGACTTGCTAATTATAAATTAAACCCTTCTAAAGTAAGGTTACCTTTTATAAAGCAACCTTATCCATTCCTAATCATGTTTTACCTTTATCCCACATGCAAAGGGATGAAGTGTTTCCTTTATCCATTGGGCTATATAAGGAGCCTCTCCTTCTACCTTTATACCTACACCTAAACTCTTTGAGAAAGAAAATGCAAAGCATATAAAAAATAGACTAAGAGCTTTCCTTTTTTTTTGAGAGTTCATCATCTTGAAGAGTTAAGCCTCTTTCCTAAGTTCTTAGGTCATATGGGAGGTGTCAAAAGGGTCTTGTAGCCCAACTTTGACAAGCCCTCATTCCTAGGTTCTTGGAACACCATAAGAACAACCATTTTTGATAGCCATGGAGCCTACCTAGGTCCATTTCATTTATTTGTTGTTAGAGAATAGAGGATTTTAGATGTTTTAACATTGTTAGTTTCAAAGTTTTATTGATGAATGTTTAGCATCTAACCCTTGTTTAATTCTTATCATGATGGTGCTAAGTAGTTTGTTTAACTCTTGCTAATTAAGGCTATTTAGGTGTTAGTCTTTTACTCATATTAGCATTAGTTTAAAAACAACACATGCACACATTTGGCACGCCCGGTGGGACATAGTCCCATGGCATTTTAGTTTAAGTTTCATTGTTTTGATAACTTTTGATATGCACATGTAGTAATTAATGTCCATTTTCTTGGAATTTTTGCTAATTTGATATGTGTAACTTCTTGTTCATAGCCATCATTTTAATGGGTTGTTGCCATTTTTAAACTAACTTGTCAAAATTTGAGATATTGTGAGCTTTCTTGTGTTTTTTGCCGTATTTTGGTTGCAAGTGTGGCGCAGGCTAATTTTTAGGAGCGCAAGCACATTTTTTGTGACGCACATGCCTCTCAGGTGGCGCAGTGCACTTTCAAAACCTGGTTCTCTGTTTATCGACCCTACGCATACGCACTAAGCCCGACGCACATACCTAACCATCGTGCAGATGCACTAACCTGGGTGCACAGATGTTATTTCATATTGTACCTTCACTACATTTCAAAACCTATCAGATTGGTACGTACACCCTAACCCGAGCGCACACATTGTTTTAGTGGTAGACACATTTTTGGTGTGCTGAGCGTTGTCAGGAATTCAAGCAATCTTACAAAGCGGTGGTGCACACATTTTACAAATGGCACACACTTTTTTCTAGTAGCATAAGCATCCTTTTTGAATTTCCACCTATTTTTATTGAAGGTAGTGCATACACGTTATTTTTGTGGCGCACACGCCTCTTTGGTGGCGCAGGTGCATGGTAAGTCCAAAATACACAGAGTAACACACACTTTGTTTTGGTGGCGCACACGCCTCTCGGGTGGCAGTGCACTATAAATCAGAAAAACATAGAGTGGCGTATACGCCCTAACCCGCGTAGATGCCAAAATAGGGGCGCATGTGTCCTTTTGTTTTCTTGAAATTAATGTGTGGAGGTGCTAACATTCTTGCAGGTTTTATCTAATCACATACTTGGTTTTTGCAGGCATTTTTACATTTTTACTTGATTAGGATAAGATTTGCATGTTTACTTATAGGAATAAGATCACGTATTCTCTTCCTCGCGTCCTTGGGCGATCTTGGGAATCAGAAATGATTCTTAAGTCCTTTTGATGCTTTGAGGTTGTTAGGAATATTTGAATTAGAATTGGTTAACTTGGCGTAGTTGAATTAAAGTGTTTTTCCATTTGATATATTTTTGGATTTTGGAAACATCACATATGCTCTTCTCTTACGTCCTTGGATGATCTAAAGAATCGAAATGGTGTTTTCACTTTTGATGGAAAAATACTAAAAATCGTCATATAGACCAAAACGCCATCACTTGTCAAAGAATGGAGGAATCAAAACAAAGTAAAAAATACTAATACAATTTTTATACGGGCCGCCAAAAGCGGTGTTCGAGAAAACCACACCTAATTAAACAAGATAAAACAAAAACATATTCAAAACACTATGTGTAGGTTTTGGAAAAGGGTACGTCCCTCTCGCTCAACTGGAACATAACCCCTTTGGCATAATGCCTTAAGCTCTACAACAATGGGGGTGGTTCTAGAACCCCAAAGTAGTCACACAAGAGGGAACCTTGTGGACGAAATGGGAAGTGCTCTGCACTACCTACTTGACTAGTGATTCCTTTGTGAGATAGAGTTACAAGTTGTCCCTATGCGACCCTTTTGAGTACACGATGGACGCATTTATTGCCCACTGTGCTTAAAGGAGGAAAAGTCGAGATACTCCCAAGATAGTCGGGACTATTTGGGTAAATTTCCCCACTCGTGAACAAAATTTGTAACACCTAGGATGAGAGAACCACCTAGGAAAATATACTTTGGCCAGGAGCCCACTTTGACCATTCTAAAACAGTGTTGAGTTGTGAACCATCTTTTTATTCATGAAATGTGTGATGCGTTACTTTCACTTAGTTTTTACTTGCCTTAGGGCAAGGAAAAACTCTATCAAAGTGAAGCCAACATTTTTCATCCCATTTTTGATTTACTTCCTTCACATTATTTTGACACTTTGTTGATCGTAAAGAAGGGTGATTACCTCTGTGTTACCAATCGATTGTTTTTGCCACTTTTTTGTCCATTTACGCCCATCCATGTTTGGCTGGGTAAGTTAAATGTCTAAAGTACGTGGAGACATATTCATATCATTGGTGACCATTGTGATCTTGATACCCATGTCAAGATCATCATTGTAGTTAGGCGTGGTTCATCATCTTGAACTTCCTTAGAAGGGTTAGCTTATTTGTATCGTATCACTACAATTTTGATATTTACGTCTTGTTTCTTGTAAACTTGACCTAAATATCTATATTGTAAGGTTACGTTGCACACATTTTAACTATTCCTAGCTATACTTTAAGCTTTTATTTGATTCTATTATTACCTCGATTTTGAAGAGTGCTTAGGTGTTACCATTTGTGCGTGTTATATCAATAACACCTTGATATCAATACCTTACTTTCTCGCAAAGTTTGGTTAACATATCTTGGTGATATTGTTGTGTCACTCACAAATTGTAATTGGCACTTTTTGAGATATAGGTCTTAATTCAAGTTTGAGCTCACTTCTAGTATATCTTGTTAGGAGGTCACATTGACTTTTGTATTTACTTATGTTTTGTTCATTCTCTTGAACTTGGCATAAGTGAGAACATCTTGTTAATTATCTTGCGACACTAAACTACTTTTTGAGATGTAGTCTAGGAAGTGCTTCATTTGATAGGTTTAGATACCAAACATTTGTGTCACTGGTGATTTATCACTCTATCACATTGGTATTCTCACATTGTTATTCATTCATATTCTTGACAATTTATCTTACATTTCACTTAGGTGTGGTCACAAAGTTTTGAACACATTTACAACTTACCCTAGTGAAACTATCACAAAACATGGCTCCTAAAACATGATTAGGACTCAAGAAACAAACATACGAGGAACAACAAGCAAGCTTGGGAAGCCTCTAACAGACAAGGGTCAAACCCCTTTATTGGACATGATCTAGGGCCTCTGTTTTCTAAGAAAAGGAGATAGAAGATATGGTCGATCATAGTGGTAATGAAATGGAATCTCCACACGCAGAATTTGACTTTGATCCCACTTTATTAGACGAGTTTATTTTCAGAAATAAAGATAGAGTGCTAGCATGGGTCGTAGAATTAGGGGCCAAATTGCCCACTGAAAATGAAACAATCCCACCTATGAATAACGCTAATGAGGAAGAACAACCCCTTATCAATATGGAGGATATTTTGATGCATGGACATGCTTCTACCTCCAACGCAAGAAACAATAAGATAGTGGGACATAAAATACCCTTTATCAAAGTGCCACGTAGAAACACGATGGGACATGAAAATGGTGAAGAACCTCCACAAATGCGAGGAAGAGGAGGAACCTTTAGAAGAAGAAACCATAATTCAACAACAAATTAGTAACCTAAACCAACAATTAGCTTTTCTAACCTCCCATGTATAGAAGGAAGCAAGCAAAAATGTTCAAAAGTCAAGGCCTAAGGTTAAGATCAATGAACTCCATAGAGAAAACCAAGAAGAAGATGATACAGGGTATCATCACGTATATATCTCCCATGCTTCTCCCACTAGAGAACAATTGCTCGCACAAGAGGTACAGTCTATGAAAGCAACACTCACAAGCCTCCAAGAGAGAAATATAGGGAGCATTAGAAAGTATCAATACAAAGAATTATGCCCCTATCCTTTTGACAAGACTATGACCCTTCAACCCTTTCCCAAGAAATTTGATATGCCAAAATTTGAAAAATATAAAGGGAAGGGAGATCCACGGGATCATGTCAAAGATTTCTATATGGCATTTCAAGAGGTGTCTTATAGTGACAATTATCTCATCAGACTTTTTCCCAAAGAGTCTCAGGAGGTCAAGCCTTAGAGTGGTTCACACGTTTACCTCTGGGGATCAATTTTCACCTAGCTAGAATTGGTAGAAAGGTTTGTGCGTCACTTCTCATACAACATAGAGAGTGATGTCACCATGGTAGATTTATGGTGCCAAACAATGCCCTAATGAGACTTTCTTGACTTCCTCCAACGGTGGAGAGGGATAGCTAGCCACTTCCCTTGCGCTTTCCCTGAAAAACATGGTTAGTATTTTTTCCCAACCTAAACCCGAACATAGCCTTCCACCTCCAAATGCATTGTGTTCGCACTTTTGAGGAGGTCATGAAAAAAGGGTTTAGATAGAGAAATCTCTCATTGCCAAAGGAACTCTCAAAACTCAATCTAGAGATAATCAAAATGTTAAACCCACGGAGAAGCCGAAGGTTTTTAACAAAAAAAAAAATGTGGTGGGAGATGGGATCACTGATTCCAAACGTGTACAAACGGTCCAAACTGGTCAACCTTTTAAACTGACCAAAGGACCAATTCAACCACCACCAAAGTGAAGAACGTTCACCTCTCTTAATGAACCTTTGTTGGTTATACTAAAACAATTATGTGCAGCCCACATGATGACATATCCTATGACACAACCATTTGATGACAATGCTCCAAAACCTTCATGGTACAAGGAGCATGAATATTGTGAAATGCATCGTGTTAAGGGGCATAAGACAGACAAATGTCTGTGACTCCGCCATTATATCCAAGACCTCATTAACAATGGGGAGATAGAGGTGGACAACCAGGAAAAATGTAGACACCTAATGAGAAAATGGGGATATATAAAGAGCCATTCCCCAATCATGATAAATCAGAAAAGTCAAAGCCGGATCAGGGAGAGTCATCCCAAGGTTATAAAGCAGTGAATTACTTGTACACCAAAAAAGACAACAATCATTATGATTCACTTATTGGATGTATTCGCTCTCCTACTGACCATGTCAACACCATCCAAATCAAGGGAAAGGACTTGTGCATGTAACAAGGTGTGCCCGCCTCGTGATTCTGGAACCTTCTCTGTCAACCCCACAAACTAGTAAATATAACCTCTTAGAGCAACTTGAGAAGACGTCTACTAAGATTTCAATCTTAGATCTTCTTAAGATATCCAATGTACACAAAGACATTCTATACCAAACTCTTCAGGGGTCGGGAGTACCATTAGAGGTCGATCCTACACATCTGTAAGCCGCAGTCACAAACATCGTACCAAATGAACATATTGCCTTCAACCATAGGGAGATCCCTACTAAGAATCCAACACATAATCTTCCTTTATATATTGAGGTAGTTGTCACTCGCAAGAAGATCAAATGAGTGCTTGTGGATAACGGATCAGGGTTGAACATCTGCACACTCAAGTTGGTTAAATAGTTAGGACATACTGAGGTAGATCTTGAGTCCAATATCATCACTATCACTACATACGACAACATAGAAAGGGAGTCAGTGGGCACAATCATGTTGCCCATGGAGGTGGGTCTCACTTGCCATTAGACAAAGTTTCATGTCCTGGACTTGGAACTTCCATATAATATGCTTCTAGGCCGACCATGGATTCATGTCATGCGCAGTGTCATGCCGTGACATTCCATAGTGCATTAAATTAAAGCATGAGGGACACACCATTACAATACAAGGAGATTCAAAGCCCTTCGCTCACTGTAGAGCTCTCAATAGCTTTGCACAAAAAGGCACATATGCATGTCCCTCCACCGATATATAGTTGTCCCTCTCTAATCTGAGGCCATGGAATCTCAAATAGATTTGGATTCTCTCATTCTTTGCACCCATGGTGCATCTACATCAACCTCTCCTTTTGATTCATGGGAGATGAAAATCCTTGAATATGGCTGCAAAGAATACAATGTACAACAAGTGCTCTTGGTTTCAAACCTCTCATTTTCACCCAAGACTAGAGGTCGACCCAACTATCACTTCAGAAGACCTAGAAATGAACACTATTGGGTCATTCTTACCTGGAGGCTTGTTGGCTAAGGAAAATTGTTAGATCCACCTATAACTTGGGTCCCAGAGGATACTCAGCCATCCTATTATCAAACCCTTGAATACGAGAAATCCTAGTAAAATGATGTACTCCATGGGCTACAAGGGCCTAGGATGTGGAAGAAATGAACAAGGACAGAGAGAGCCAGTGCCTCTTCCACATTTCAAAACAGAAAGATACGGCATTGGGATTCGCCCTTATGGAGCACACCCCAATGATCAAGATGCTACTTGTTCTAAACATGAGGATAGCTATGACTATCTAGATAGCAATATAGATTCCCATTGTAGCCAATATGAGGATCTTGCCTCCACAAACCTATTCATGAACAACGTTGTCCTAACCATAACCCCTATGGAACCAACCCTTGACCTTGTTTACCCTTCCCTTGTTGAATGGGACCAACAACGTCACATGTCACTAGATTTATTCGAGAATGATGAAGCTATCACAGAGTTCATGGGCATTTGGGATACAATTCCCATTGGAGACCACAAGAAGGGTTTCTTTATTGACTTGGATACCTGTGCCTACTTCGGTGAGAGGCTGAGCTTTGTGGTCTAGAAAAACTTAAAGAAAAGTGAGGGAAAAAGTTCCAACGTAAAGCCTCAGCAAAAATCAAAGTCCAAGTCACACAAAGTGAAAACCTCTTTGAGGCACTGGCCGACAAACAAGTAAAAAAATCAAAGGAAAACAAAGTGACCACGCCAAGGATGAAAATCTCGTGGAGACATCCTTGGACGAAGATCTCAACCTTCCTCCCGATCCTATGCATATGGAGGACTTGTCCAAATTACTAGTCGAGGAAACCATTGATGTGAATATTGGTACGGAAGAAGACCCCAAGATAGTAAAATTGGGAGCATCACTATCTACTAGAGAACATAAGACATTCACTATGCTACTGCGAGAGTTTATAGACGTGTTGCATGGTCTTACAAAGACATTCCAGGCTTAGATCCAACTTTGGTCATGCACAACCTAGTTGTGCATGCAGACGCTAAGCCTATCAAATGAAGCTCAGAAAGATGCACCCGAGGGTAGCCTTACTAGTTAAAGAAGAATTGGAAAGGTTTCTTGTGGCAGGATTCATCCGGCCTATTGATTATTCTGAATGGATATCCAACATCGTCCCTATCTAGAAAAATCTTGTTGGTATTAGAATTTCACATGGATTTTAGAGACATTAATAAGGCTTGCCTAAAGATGATTTTCCGCTACAAATATTGACATGATTGTCGATTCAACAAATAGGTACGAGATGCTATCTCTCATGGATGGCTTTTCAGGATACAACCAAATCAAGATAGCTGAGGAAGATCAACACAAAATAGCTTTCATGACTCCTTGGGGTACCTTTTGTTATCAGGTGATGCCATTTGGTCTCAAAAATGCAAGAGCTACTTATTAGTAGGAAATGACAATAATTTTTCATGATATGATTCATGATATCATGGAGGACTACGTGGATGACATCCTCAGAAAGTCTAAAACAAGAGAGGATCACCTTGTCATTTTACGGCGTATCTTTGAGTGCCTACAAGAGTACAAGGTCAGGTTGAATCCAAAGAAGTGTGTATTTGGTGTGCTATCAGGAAAACTATTGGGCTTCATTGTATCAAGATGAGGAATTGAGGTAGACCCTACTAAAGTGTTTGCTATTACTGAAATGCCTCCACCTAAGAATATTAAGCAATCTGCGACTTATGAGGGAAAATCTAGGCCATTTTCCGCTTCATCTCCCAACTCGCAGATAAGTGCCACTCATTCACCCACTTGCTTAAAAAGGATGTCACCTTCATCTGGGGACCAGAGCAACAACAAGCCTTTGCTCTGCTTAAACAATACCTGGCTAATCCGCCTGTCCTCATGCCTCCAACTCCTGGAGAACCACTCTTGCTCTATATATTTGCTACGTAATTTATTATTGGTGTGTCTTCTGCCCAATATGACCTTGGTCATAAGGAAAAAGTGGTGTATTATCTCAGTCGCACTCTCATTGCCTATGAGCTCAACTATCCTCAAATTGAAAAAGCTTACTTGGCTGTTGTTTTTACTTTTCAAAAACTTCGCCATTATCTATTGAATACCAAAACCAAGCTAATATCCAAAGTTGACCACTCAAGTACTTACTATCTAAACCTTCCCTCACAGGTAGAATGGCTAATTGGATCATTCTATTAAGTGAGTTTGACATAGAATTTGTGCATCAAAAATCGGTTAAAGGACAAGTACTACTGATTGACTAGCTAATTAGAAAAAGCACCTTTGCAAGGCATTGAACCTTTGAATCTGGATCTGCCAGATGCCTCCTTGCTCTACATTGAAGAATTTGTCATGTGGCAGGTACATTTTGATGGGTCCTTTACTTTTCATGGTTCAGGTGTAGGGGTAGTCCTTATTACTCCTTCTAGCGACCCTATACCACAAGCTTTTCACCTAGGATTTCCTTACACAAACAATATCATAGAATATGAGGCACTTATCGTAGGGATGAAGCTAGCTATCAAGTGGAACATTCATCATGTCAAGGTTGTGGGTGATTCTTAGTTAATTATCAAACAAGTTAATGATGAATACAAGGTTAAGGATGACAAGCTCATACCTTATAAAAATTTGGTAAAACTCTAAAGGAGTACTTTGTGTGCATTACCTTTGAACAAATTCCAAGAGTGCAGAATAGATCGGTAGATGCTATGGGTGATCAGTGGGTTCTATGCTTCGTATTCCGCCAGGGAATAATGACATGTAGTTCTTTGTAGAAAATTTATGCCAACCCACGTATGACATGCCAGAATCTTTTTGGCTTGTGATGTTGTTGGTCCTAATTCCCATGGTACGAGCCCATCTTTACCTATCTCAAGGACAACATGTTCCCTCTCAATATCTCCCATTCCAAAAACAAATCTGATTTGCCAAATAGCCCGTTACACCCTTTTAGGAGGTACACTTTATCATCATGGATATGATGGGAATCTATTACATTGTCTTGATATGATGGAGTCAATCAACGATCAAAGAAGTACATGAAGGAGTGTGTGGAGCACATACAAATGGAATGGTTTTGGCCAAGAAATTGTTAAGAGTAGGCTACTATTGGCCTACCATGGAAACCGATTGTATTGCAATTATGTCAGAAAATGTGTACTTTGCTAGAAGTATGGAAACTTCATCCATGCTCCATCACAACCATTGCAACCTATCACTACCCCATGGCCATTCTCTAAGTGGGGACTTGACTTGATAGGGAAACTTACCCCTACCTCATCTGATGGTCATACCCATATCATCATGGCTACAAAATACTTTACAAAGTGGGTGGAGGCTGTCCCTTTAACCTATGTAACAGGAGCTCAAATTTCCAAATTTATCATGAATCATATCATTTGTTGATATGGCATTCCTGCAGCCATCATTACAGATAATGGGAAGTCATTCAAGAACAAAACTATAAAATGTCTTTGTCAATGGTTCCAAATCTAGTTAAAATGGTCTACACCATATTACCCCCAAGGTAATGGACAAGCCAAAGCCACAAATAAGACTTTGGTGAGAATAATGGAGAAGATGGTTAGTAAAATAGGTCGTAATTGGCACTTGTAAATCCACCCAGCTCTTTGGGCTTACAGAACCTCCATTCACACTCCTACGGGGTGACACCATATTCTCTAGTATTTGGGACAAAATCTATCATCCCATTAGAAATTGAACTTCCTTCCCTGAGAATCTCTCTTAGGGACTATTTGGATAAAGATGAGGATTACTGGGTAGTAAAGACTGGCTGAATTAGAGCTCTTAGATGAGAAGCGCATTCATGCTCTTAATCACCTTAAAGTGTATCAGAATAGAATTCTCCAAAACTACAACAAGATGAATCATCCCTCGTTAGTTTGAGGTTGGTGATTTAGTCATGAAGGAGAATCAATTCAACATAAGAGCGGAACGAGAAAAGAAAGGGAAGTTCGAACCACATTGGTTAGGACCCTACGTATATTATGGCCGAGTGGCCGGGGTGTAGACAATAATTATGCACAAGAAATTTAAATACTTAAATTTGCTTACCCCAATGGTGATGAGCTCAGTGAGCCCATGAACACCATGCATCTTAAGCGGTTATATGCTTCAATATGGCTCAAATTCCCTCTTAAAAGCCAAAAACTCAAAAACACGGTAAAATGATCAAAAATATAAAAAAAAATTAATGAAAATTATCACTTCCTCTAGATTAAAAATTAAAAAGAGAAACAGGTAGTCTTCCTTCATGAAAACTAGTAAATCAATATGTGGCACTTTGGATAAGACCTTGGGTGAAAATAGTTTTCGGCACTGGGAGGATTCTAATTGTTCACCAAGCATCTTACATATTAATTAAGTACCTTTTTTACTTGGCCAGCCCTGAGTTTGCCATGTATTAGAGATTAAAGTGAGTTACCTTTAATAAAGAAACCTTATCCATTCCTAATCATGTTTTACCTTCTCCCACATTCATGGATGTGAGGGATATGGTCGGGCTATATAAAGAGCCCTCCACCTATTACTTACACCTAATCTTACAAATGCAAAGCATATAGCAAAGAGACTTCAGCCCTTCTTGTTTTCAATGAGAGTTCGTCATCTTCAAGAGTTACCCTCTTTCTTAAAGTGGGGCATCCATGCTTTCTTGGTTACCTGCACATAACTCTAGAAACCCCCTTTGAGAAAACCACTGGAACATTAAGGACAAATATTTTGAAAGCTACATGGAAAAACTTCTAAAATTCAAAATTGCATGTTTTTAAAGAATAAGGTTATTTAAAATGCTTAAACATTAAATAGAAAATAGTGTTTCTGAAAATGTTAACATCAAAATATTGATTAATTCAAAAACATGATGGAAAATGTTTGTTTAATTCACCTAATCAAGACTATAAAGGTGTTAGTCTTCCATTCATATTTAGCATAGTTAGAAACAAACACTTACACAAAAGGGGCATTTTGTCACCCCTTGATGAGTTCTCGTGAGCCCATGAATGAATGCATCTTACGTGTTTTTCCTAAGTAAACATGGCATATGGTAGGAACAGTCAAAAGTGAAAACTCAAAAAAATGGTAAAATGATCAACTTTACAAAAATTCAAAGAGAAAGAAAGAAACCAGAGAAAAAGGTCCATTTTTGAGTGAAAACCATGCAATTTTGGACTTTGGCTAAGTCCATTTCATTTATTTGTTGTTAGGACAATGAGGGATTTTAGATATTTAAAATCTTGTTAGGGCTTCAAAGTTTTATTGAGAATGTTTAGCCTTGATTCAAACCTTGTCTTCTTTTATTATCATGATGGGCATGGTCTTTCACTATTTGTTGGGGGCTAGGGAAATCCAACAAATTTACCTTCTTATTCATAAGCGTGGTTAGTCTTTTACTCATCTAATAATAGCATCCATTTCTTTTAAAACAACACTCTAGAAAACCGTTAGATAACCAAAAACAATAGAAAATTGTTTTCAAAAACGTAAAAAATCAAAATTCCAAAAAATTTAAAAAACAATAGAAAATTATTTCAATATAATCCAAGTGAAACAAGTGAAAATTGTTTCAAAAACCTAAACAATAGAAAATTGTTTCACATAAATCCAAAACAATAGAAAATTGTTGCATGAAAACAATCTTACAAAAACATTTACTTACATTTACTTGCATTGTCTTGTTTCTTGCTTTGCTTGTTGCTTGTATAGTTGTTTCATGTATTTGTGCTTTTGTGTTGTTGCTTGGGCATACTTTGTTAGGATTCATCTTTTCTTGCTTAGATTAGATTTATTCTTGCTTGTGCATATTGAGGTGTGTCTTTACATGCTGGTGAATCATGGTGCATTATTATGTTAATTCATTGTGTTCTTTGTTAGCATTTGATTGTGTTTATTGCATGTGCATTGTTTTGTTATCACAACATCACATTACCATCATTATCATCACATCTAACATCATCTATACATCATATATCAAGAAAAATCTAAGTATACATCATACATGAATGCTAAGCTAATCATCACATATCGTATCATCAAATGGGGGCAAGAGGGATTGTAAATATCAAAATCTATCCCCCACACCCTTATCATCATATCATCCCATCCACTAAGTATGGCACATCTCATAAACAAAACACATTTGATATATTCTACAAGATCACATCATCTAGAAATAAAAATACATGTGATACATCAACAAGATCATCGATACATATACATGTCAAATCAAATCAGAAAGCATCATAAACACATCTATCTATCCATGGGAAATAATAAACAAATGTCCATCTCATATACACATATGTCATGTCACAAATGTCCAAATCATACATGTGTGGTATATCTATATCAAAAATGGTATACATCATGATAGTACATCATAAAAGCCTTCATCAAAAGAGGCATGTATCAAAGGAATAAAATCCTTCATTAGAGGCATGTATCAAAATGCTATTAAAAAGCCTTCATCTAAGGCGTACAAAGGTGATACATCTATAACAGAATAAAAGCCTTCATCAGAGGCATGTGTCAAAAATGCTATACCACAATACAAAATGAATATACATGGAGCACAATCTGCTCATAGCCTTCACAAAGAGGTGTATGAGATACAAAAATCTCGGGGCTGACTCAAGCCCCTCGAAGGTGTGGCTGGCCTGTCTCGTGGAGGTCGCATGGCATGAGCATCGCCAGCTCTCTCTAGACGTGGCTGCTCCATGAGGCCGAGGCCTCTCGATCTAGTCCTCTGCTAGATTATTGCCTGACTATAAGATGGTGCCCATCACTCAGGAGGCACTGCCTCAAAATATAAAGATTTGTAGTATGAGGCCTGCCCTCTGCTATGGCCAAATCTCTATATGTCCAAGGCGGTCACTGTGGTACCATCCATGCGTCGGTAGGATGCTATCTCTGCTTGTGGCTCGGGCCAGCTCGGCCTGGCCCACTACTCACTCTACCTTGAGCCTATCTCGCTCTAATATCACAGTATGTAATTTGAGCCTGTGTCTTCTCGGTGTAAACCTATAACCTGGGCCATCTGAGAGCGGCCATCGAGCGGCCAATCTCTAGAAAAGCACAACTTGTCACCTCTTGGGGCTGGGCACTGGCCGAGCCTAATCTCTGATCTGATAGTAATGTGACAATCTGGGTCTGAGCCTGATCGCACTTAGCTATCATGGTCACACACCAACCTCGAGCCTCATCTCTCTCTCTCTACCGTGTCTCTCTGGCTAAAGCCTGATGTAGTTACTGCTGTAATGTGGCTATCTGTGCCACTTTGGATGTGCCACCAGGACTGGTCCCTGGGGTGCTCTCGATGACTAGCCTGCTTCTAGGACCTCGCTTCTGGGAATCTAAAGGCGGGTGCTGTATCTTAGGCCCTGTGGCCTCGGTCCTTGTGCATGGGGCACCCTGCTCATCATGCGGAAGGCCATCAAATGGATCCTCTGGATCAGGACTTGTTGCTCTCTCTCTCTCACTCGAACCATGCCAGATCTCTATGGGTGGATGAGTGCCTATTACCAGGCCTCCTCTGGGATAGTGAGACACCGAGGTAGGATAGTGGCGTATACACGCCATGTAATCTACTGTCGTCCTGGGTCCCCACACCTATCGTGATGGGTCCCATGCCTATGGGACCACCTGTGAAAAGCTCACCCTAGCTCAAGCCACCGGTATGTGAAGGCCCCATAGTATGCCTCTCTGAATCTCTATGGGCATACCAAATATCTAGCTGTGGGACCCCCTATACTATGCCAAGCTGCACTGCACCTGTCAACTTGATACAACTCTATAATATAGCTACAGATTATCGATGATAAAGTGCTCTACTGAGCACACATTGAGCTCTGTGGCATCCTCTAGCCATTGGAATATGTCAGTAAGGCCACCATATAATGTCTATCTTAGGAAGCTCACAATCTCTTGCCTATATCTAAATAGGCTCCTAGGTGGCCTCGTACATCACCCTACTCGATACCCACGCCATGTAAGATGGCTCCTCTAGGTCTTGGACACGCAAAGTGCCCATAGAGGCATCAGATCGCAATATGGTCCCATGACCAAATCAGAATCAAAGAATTTGGCCCCATGGTCTTTCGACCGTGGTAAGTAATCAAATGCGAATCCTGGTATAAGTGGGCAATATACATTTGTCCCAACAAGTTTCACTCGCCACTGAAAATGCCATGTACCAATGGTAATAACCCTCTCGGGAATGACATCCCTGTCTTATCAGTGAGTAAAAACCCACTGATAAGAGACATAATGTAAAGAGGCCCTCGATGTAGTGTGGGGTTGGAAATGCACTCGTGTAGGCTATGGTCATACCGTCATGCGGTATGTCATCTATATCAAAGAGATCACTACATGATGCTCTAATCAGCCCTACATCAGAGCTGTACTCAATCAAGGTGCCCATGATCGCATGCAGAGAATCCACCATATGTCCTCTAGGGTCATGGTCATCTCCCCCTATAGGCAATCTAAAAGCATTGGCTCTCTCGATATGCCATCGCTCGGCTAGTGCGAGAAGAAAGGCCATGGTCAAAGTGTAATGAAGGCATCCGAGACACGGGGCCTAGCCCCACCGCCTCGAGAAGTATGGACATGGCTCGCCGATCTCACCGCATGCTCCCCTCTAACTCTACTATCTGGGAGTGGCGCTCCCGCATCTGCAATATTGACTAGCATCTCTACAAAATATCAAATCACTCGTCAGTTACTAAAATTTCTTCTAAAAATCTATCTATCATTTTAGGGTTAACCCAAAAATCCTAAAATTTCTTCTAAGTGTCATCTTTTGGCATTTTTCTATCTATCCTCTGCCATCCTGGGACACCTGCGCATGTGTGCCTCTTTTTGGGTATGCACCTCCTTTTTGGTGTGTGCGTGCACATGTTTGTCTTTAGCACTTGTCATTCGTGCACATGCGCACCCTTTTGGGCATGTGCGCCACACATTTGGCGTGCACCATCATTCTATATACTTGCACTTGTGCGTGTATACCCATGTGTGTGCGCCCTTCCTTTTTTGTGTGTGTGCCCACTTTTTTGCGTGTGCCCTTTCGTGTATGTGCACATGTGGGCACATGTGTAGTGTGTGTGTGTGTGTGGCGTGGGTGTGTAACTATGCTGTGTGCACATGTGTGCGTGTGTGTTTCATGGCACATGCCCCCAAAGAGACGCACTTGTGCCCCCGACTCGACATGTGCGCGCATGCAACGACGCGATTCCTAGCACTAATTACTAAAATTAGGGCATTAATGAAAAAAATTAATGAGCAAGGTTTCGATACTCATGAAGGGGCCATCGTCCACGTGCCGCTGGTACCCTCGAACTACGTCTGCTCGCCTCACTCGGTCTCGTGTAATCACCATTGTCCTCATCGTTATCAAAGCCTCACAGTAAAAAATTCTATAGGGCTCGGTTAAAATGAATTGGTCGCGATGATTTTACCCCCAGGTGGGGTATATTAACCTGTTTTTCACCACCGTGAAGGCCTGGAGGCCCGTTTTGGACCCGTTTTCTTCTCTATTCACCGTGGAATAATTATTTTATTAAATAATTATTTTTCTCTTATTTTCCACCATATTGGGGCATTTTTTATCTGTCAATACCCCTTTCTTCCCCCTAGGGCAATTTTATTGCTCCTAGGTGATTTTTCTTCTTATTCACTCTCGTAAATAATTATTTTTTCAAAAATAATTATTTTTAATTTTTCCACTAAACAAGGACATTATTTGTCGCTTGTTTCTTCTTTCTTCCACCTAGGGCACTTTTTGTTGCACCTAGGCCCTTCATTCTATTTCTTCTATTTTCTTCTCATCACCACATTTTAGAAAATAGAAAACAAAAACAATATATATATATATATCAAAAATCCAAAAACAGGGCAATTTTTTTCACAAAATCCTAAAAAAAAAAAACCTACAAAAATGGTAACTTGCTTATTATGGCTGAAACTTGTGTCTTGCATGGTATTTTCTCCATATCCTACTGGTTTGTTTCACATCTTCCCGATTAATATGACTCGTGGATCGCCGATTCACAACATTCACATAGCTAGCTTCCTGCTTTAAATCGCTATACTGCGGGGCACGTTTGTTGCCTAGTGTTGTTTCATTGTGCACAACACTTTTACTTGGACCTCGTGTCCATTATCATTTCCCCTTGCATGTATCCTTGCTGGGGCATCATTTTTAACCCTTTTCATCAATCATGAACATGTGGATCTCTTCATCTTGATAACAAAACATTTGTACAACCTGCTATATTAACCATTATTGGGTTGGATATGTGCGTTTGTACTTGTTTTCCCTGTTAAATGAGCTTTTTCCTTCTCATATTGCATTGCATTGTTGTATGTTGCATGGAGTTGGTATTTTCAGCAATGGACAATTATTCGTAGTATGGATTTTCATGTCATTCTACCTTTGTCGTATGCTTATATTTTCATAAGGACCGATGATGTAGATCTCTTGGCAATATGATGACATCAAAATTGTTCCAATACACAGCAGTGGCTAGAGGCTAAGATCTTCTCTCCCCCTCCATATTTCTTCTCGCATCAATTTTTCTCACCCCCTAATCTTTCGTCTTTGGGGCATCTGCCCCTTCCCATTCTTCTATCTATCTCTCACCTTTTTTGTCAATCGTCTTCTTTCATCACCCCATCGACACTCGAGGGGGCATCTCTCCCTCCTACTAATTTTTCTTCTATCCCTTCAAAATTTTCTTCCATCTACTATCTTTGAAGTGGCGTCACTTACGCCACCCCAAAGAGGGGCAAATGTAGACACCCATAATTACGCCCGAGCAATTTAAATACTTAAATTACACTAATGATCTCCTTCTCTCACAAATTGATGACATTTCGTCAAAAGTGCTCATATTCTCTCTTATTTTCATTAATTAATTACAACACACTAATTGATTAAGCTGCCTATTCAACTAACATCCTGATTAACGACCTTCCGTTAATTATTCACCCCTTCTATCTAGACTAATTAATTATTATTAATTAATTAGTCTTCCCCTTCATTTAACCAATAAATCAATATTTAATTGATTTAATCCCCTTCTAATAGCCTAAATCGTACTAATATTCCTCTAATTAGCTTCTATAAGCTTACATCTACTTATTAGTTAATCACCTTTGATTAATTAAAACACCCCCCAACTCCCATGACTTGCTAAGTATAAATTAAACCCTTCTAAAGTAAGGTTACCTTTTATAAAGCAACCTTATCCATTCCTAATCTTGTTTTACCTTTATCCCACATGCAAAGGGATGAAGTGTTTCCTTTATCCATTGGGCTATATAAGGATCCCTCCTTCTACCTTTATACCTACACCTAAACTCTTTGAGAAAGCAAATGCAAAGCATATAGCAAAATAGACTAAGAGCTTTCCTTTTGTTTTCTTGAGAGTTCATCATCTTGAAGAGTTAAGCCTCTTTCCTAAGTGCTTAGGTCATATGGGAGGTGTCAAAATGGTCTTCAGAGCCCAAATTTGACTAGCCCTCATTCCTAGGTTCTGGAATACCATAAACAACCATTTTTGATAGCCATGGAGGCCCACCTAGGTCCATTTCATTTATTTGTTGTTAGAGAATAGAGAATTTTAGATGTTTTAACATTGTTAGTTTCAAATTTTATTGATGAATGTTTAGCATCTTTCCCTTGTTTGATTCTTATCATGATGGTGCTAAGTAGTTTGTTTAACTCTTGCTAATTAAGGCTATTTAGGTGTTAGTATTTTACTCATATTAGCATTAATTTAAAAACAACACATGCACACACTTTGGAACACCTTTTCGCACTTTTCCCGGGACATTATTTACAGAGAAGGATTGTTGGTAGATCCTGCCAAGGTTGTTGTAATATTAGGCTTAGAAGAACTAGACAATCAAAGTGGAGTGCATGAATTTTTGGGACATATAGGGTATTATAGGAAATTCATTAAAGGCTATGCAAATATCGTCACACCCTTGGGGAATTTTTGAGTGCAAAGGAAAGTTTTATTGGTATGAGGTGCAACAGTTAACATTTGAAACACTTGAAAGAAAAGATTACAACCACACCTATTATGTGCTTTCCTTTGTGGGACAAACCATTCCATGAACATGTGGATGCTTCTAGGATGGAAATTGGTGTTGTATTGACACAATCAGTTGAAGGAATAATGGACCACCTGATTTTCTTTGCAAGAAGGAAGTTCACACCAGCTGAACAAAACTATACAACCACTGAGCGCGAAGCTTTATCTATGATTTATGTACTACATAAGTTAAAGAAATATTTATTGGAAACACCCTTTATATTCTTTATAGATTATATGGCACTTAAGTATTTTATCAATAATCCTGTGTTACTGAGGATGCATATGTAGGTGGATCCTACTATTTCAAGAATTTTAGTTCACAGTTGTGGTAAAACTAGGAAAAAAACTCAGGACCTAACCACTTGTCAAGGATCAATTCAAGTGAGAACGCGCAGAGCATTAAGGACACAATGTTGGATGCACAAATTTTCAGATTGAATTACGAGCCCACTAAGCTAGAGGACACTGTAGTATTCTTGCGCACTAGTCAAGCGCCTGAGGGGATGAAAACTTTGGAGAGGAAACAACTTGCAATACGTGTGGTGTCATATCAGTTGATAGGTGTAGACATATAAAATTGGCTGGGATGAAATTTTGTGCCAGTGTGTTTTGGAACATGAGCGCGAGGGGATAATAAATGAAGCTCATGGTGGAATTGCAGGTGGAAATTATACTGGAGATGCCACCGCATACAAAATTTTGATGGCTAGATTATGGTGGGAGAATCTTTATAAGGATGTCAAGAATATGTTAAAATGTGTGATCATTGTCGAGCTGCCTTGGGAAACCAAGAGCAAGAGATGAAATGTCGTCAAGCCTATTACATGTGTTGAATCATTTGAAAAATGGGCAATTGACTTTGTAGGTCCTATTTCCCCACTCGCGCATAGGACTAACATGTGATATATAATAACTTGCATAAATTATCTCATAAGATGGGTTGAAGCAACACCTATAAAGGATCGCATGACAACTAAAACAACAAGATTCTTATGGGAGAACATTATCAGTCGGTATGGATGTTCATTGAGTCTTACAAGTGATAGGGACACACAATTTTTGAATGAGATAATTAGGATTTTACTTGTAGAATTTATGGTGGCGCATCACAAGACTACTCCCTATCACTCGCAGGCCAATGGGATTGCTGAGGCTTTCAACAATATATTGGGACATACTTTGACTAAGATGTGTGATGTTGGAAGAAAGGAGCCTGGGATGACAAGGTCTCTACTATAATTTGGGCATACAAAACTACATAAAAGAAGTTGAATAAGGCCACACCCTTTTAGTTGGTGTTTGACAGAGGTTGTATTGCTTATTGAGTTTATATTTCCATCCGTGCAATATGTAACAGTGTGCGTAGGAGGATTAGAGGATGAATAAGAAGTCAAAGATCACATAAGTAAGTTGATGCAGTTGGATGAGCGACATGCCATTGTCCATTGGAGTCGGAAAATATAGAAAACAACACAGATGAAGGCCTGACATGATAGGCACACCAGGAATAAGGAATTTGAGGTGGGCAAGATGGTGTTACTGTATGATTCAAATTTTACGTGCCACCGTGGGAAGATGAACTTCATTGGTTGGGACCATTTATCGTAACAAAGATATTGGAATGAGGCGCTTATCAATTATAGGCGCTAGATGGAAATTTATTGCCCAATATCTTCAATGGGAGTAGGATAAATACCTACTATAAATAAGTCTTCTTAGTGTTTGTAATAAGATAGTATGCCATTTCTAGATTAGGTTTCCATTTAATGCATTTCCTTTATGTATGTTTCCTTTCATCTTTTCTATGCTTTTTCAATTTAGTTCGTGTGTTGTTTGTAATAGGCATGCTTGTGTGCCCGTAACTAATTACTATGTAGTGATTTCATATGTAGAGGACCATGCCTAATTTTAGTGTGGGGTGGATTGAGGTATATAGATGAGAAGTATTGGCAATACCTTGATATGGGTTGGATTAGTTGAATGATTCTTTTGGAAAGTTGGCATGGAAAAGAAAAAGATGGTATAAAAACCGTGCATAAGGTGTTATGAATAAATTGAGTTGATTAAAGACCACATAGGGAAAAGGATTTCACGGTGTAATGTGAGGTACACAAAAACATGAGAAAATACTTAGGATATGGCGTAGAGGTTTTTTACTTTGGTGCAGGGAGGCGCGCGGAGGAGGTCTGTGGCTAAGGAGTAGTATAGTGCACCAGAAGGTTACGACATTAGAGCAAAAAATAATTTAGTTAAATAGTAACTTATAATGCATGGGTCGAATGGACATGGGGGTCATGATAAAGTATAAATAAGGGGTTAGGGTAGTCATTTGGCTACCTGCCTTCGAATAAATTTTTTCTACCAAGAAAAGTTGAAGTGCGATGAATAGCTTGAAAGTGATGTAGGGTTTATGAGAACCAAAGTGCTTAGAACTATGCGTGAATCCTTGGAGAGGAGTGAGTTGGAGTCGATAGTGGAGCACAAAGAAGGGTTACATACATTATAAGTGATTAAAAGTTCATAGGGCTTGAGTAGAAGGAGGTTGGAAAATAGAACACCTAGGGCACACTACTGTAGTAAAATGACTCCTAAAGTAGGAAAGTTGAGAAAAAAGAGACCCAAGGTTGTGGCAGAGGAACCCTTGGAAGAGATATACTCTCAAGAAATGCAGTACCTCTCTAGTGTGTTGAGGGTGGATATTTAGAAATCAAAGCTCAATCAATGAAAAATTAGTGATTTTAACCACCGCACCAAGGAAAACAAGAAGAAGATGAGGGAAGATCTAGAGAAAGTCCTCCCAAGTACATATGAGGCTAGAAACCCTTTAATTGATGACTTGTGAAGTGGGAGTTGGAGAAAATAGGTGTATTATAGTTATGGGAGCTTCCTTTATTTGCAAAACCCACACACCTCTTTTAGTGGTTGATGTCACGGGTTCATGAAGACTTTTTCTACTTCATGGGAAGAAGGATGCATTTTACCGCACAATTAATTAAGTGTGTCATAGGATTGAGAAGCATGGGAGAAGACATGGACCTAGATTTATGTGCTACAACAAAAATTAAAGATCTTGTAAATAAATTAAATTACGAGAAGGGAGGTAGGGTAAAACCCATCATGGATTTAGATGACCCGACACTTAGGATTTACATCTCAACTTGTGAGTTTCAAAATAGGTGCTTTAGAGCATTGACTAGACATTAATAATAAGTTCTTGTGTGGCGAAAAAAATTCAAAGAGAGCACATTACAATTTGGCCTAGTTTTTTGCCAATAACATTATTGAGGAGGTGAAGCTACAAAATGAAGAAGGGGAAAAGATCATGTGGGGGTCCATTATACTTTTGATCATGTTTTGGGAAATTGGGGTACTAGATAGGCCTGAGGATAATATATGGGTTTACCCACCAGCAAAACCCATCCTCTACAAAGTATAGTTTGCAGGGATTACTTGTGATGGAACCATCACAAGTATGTACAAATCCAGAATTGATAAATGGTATGATATACTTTGGGAGGCCTTTGCAAATGAGTGGTGCATTCGATGTGAGTTTCCCATGCTAGTCGAGGAGTAGGTCAAGTTTGCAGTGATGCAACATTTTAACATGGTGTGGTTCATAATGGTTAAGGGAAATATGAGTCCGTGGTGTAATATTTCATTTTCATTCTCAGAAAAATACCTTAAGTGATCCATCAATAGGCTGAAAGATGCCAAAATTTTAACCTATGATGTAGACAAGGTTGATTCAGATATGCACACATTGCACACAACGTATAAATATGATTCCACACCCACGTACTTGGAAGTCTTGAGCCTAGACCTGATTGATCTACACCCACAAGTAAATGTTACCATTAAAGGTTTATTAACAAGGTGTTTGTGTAGTTGGCCAAAGAATCAAGGAGGAGTCAAAGTGGAGGTTATAGACTCCACCTTCCCATAGCCTAGGGGAACACCAATGTTTCCTATCTAGAATCTGAGGAGGAAGCACATGAGGAAGAGGAAGGTGATGAATAAGAGGGGAAAATTGATACCTCTCATAAGAGAATGTATTATTCTCGTAGAAGTAGCAATGGTGGCACATGGACCTCTCAACAAGGAAGTGAGGAGAAGCAGAAGACCAAAAGTGCCAGAATAGAAGTGGTCTCTAGTTCTGAGATAGAGACAGGAGAAGAAGAATATTTGGAAAAGGTGGGAATCTTCCTTACATGAAGTGTTGGAGTAATAATTTGAATAGAAAGAGAAGTGGGATAAGGAAAAAGAAGAAGTGGAGGTGCTTGAAAGAATAAAACACCCATGAATGAAGAAAAGGATAAGATCCCAATAAAGGAGAGCACATTAGTGCAACTAGAGGAGCAAGAGGAGAAAGAAAAGGTGATACCTTTGTCATCAAGGAGGATAAGGGATTGGGGAAACATGTACTAACACACCTACCCGAAGAAGAAAAGGACAAAAAAGAAGGCACAAGAGGAGATGGTGGAACCAAGGTCATCGCACATGGATTATGTGGATGATCCAAAACAATTTTTCCGTGCGCTTCCAAATCACACTAGCCATAGATAAAATACATGCATGAAGAGCTACCTGATTAAGAGGGGGTATTAGAATGAATAAGATGATCAGATGGAGCCTACACAACCACTCCGAGGAGCTGGAGTTTCAAGTGAGTGAATATTCCATTAATACCATCCATTTGAAGAACAAGACAGGGGAGACATACAAGGAAATACACCAAAATCACTTGATAGATGAGGAGTGCAATGCCTTGCATAAAATGGATTCAAAGGTGGTAAGAAGGAGCTTAGATTTTAGCATGATTGTTTGTACCCTTGTAGTAGACAAGAAGGAGAAGGAGAGTGAGGTGGATAGATTGAAAAAGGGATTGTGAGGTGAACAAAAGAGAACTAAAGAAGCCTATGATAGAGTTGGTGCACTAGTACATAAGATCTTGGAGTAGTGTCCTTCCTTGAAGTTAGCGTTAGCCAGAGACATGAACTATGAAGATGAAATGGAGTATCTAGAAGATCTGGTGGGAATGTTACTAGTTAACATTTAGAGTTGCATGAGACCAATTGTGGAGGAGCTCACCAAAGAGAAGGAGAATAATAAGATTGTAGTGGAGGCCAGGATCACTGAGCTGGAGGACATGCTCATCCATCTCAAGGAAGTAAGCACAAAGGAAGATTTATGCTTTAATAGATGCCATAAGTATGAGTCCTTTGTAGAGATTCGGTTGGTGGATGAGGAATAAATTTTGAAGACCATATAGGAGAGAGTCCCCACCAACAAACTTGAGCGCACACAATTGATCACGAAACCATAACACGAGAAAGAAAAATCAAAGCAAAGTGTGAGAAGCTTGAGCAGAAAGTTGGTGAATTCTAGAATTCTATACTAGAACATATGGACACTATGAAGGATCATGCACGGGGATGGTGGTGGTGATCAAGGAATTGAAAGGAAAAGTTAAAGAAGTTACTTCGAACATGTTCTAGATATTATAGGGGAAGTGTTGGAGATGGCCTTGAAGGAGCTAGAGGAATGGAAGAAGTTAGTAGGGGAAGTAGGTGTAGAGTTCCCAGAAATATTTTAGGTACATTTGTTCATTTTGGTATAATGCTCATATATCAATTTTGAAATTTTGATCTTTTCCTAAAGTTTTGTTCTTGGGAACAAAGAATTACTGAGGGTGGTAATCCAACTAGTGTGGGGTAATGTTGGACCCCTAAAATATGCTAAGTGAAGTGGAACGAGGGTTTTTGATGCACGCAAGTTAGGAAAAAATTCATGTGCAAGAGTAGAGAAAAAAAGCGGAGGCTTGCGCCCAGGTTAAATATGTTCTAGACTTAGCTGCATTTTGGGCCACGGTAGAATTGGAAGATGAATGATTGGAGTAGTGGCCAAGAAATGGTTTGAAGATAAGATAAAATTATGAACACTTGTAGTCTAAGAAATGTATATTTTAGGAGAGGACTCATGCAAAAGAAGATAAAGTGTCATGCAGAGCTTAGGTTAATAATAGGATTAGACTTAGAGCTTAAAATAGAAGATAATCTATTATTAGCTAAGCTTGCATGCTTATGTAGTTGACTTGTAGTGCATGCATGGCTATTTACGGCATGCAACATATTTTAAGAGTGCATGAGTAGTTAAGGGAAAATACCCACTACCTATATATATGTATTGATTTGCATGACTTATTATGATGTACAAAGTTATGTAACAAGTGTTACGTTGCTGGTATACTTGTGCGCATGACTTTGTGATGGTAATTATGATGTATTCAACTCCTAGCTTTTCTATGAATTAATATAATGGATCTTTATGGGTGGATATTGGTTATGGATGTTTATGTTACTAGTAATGGTATGGTGAACTTGATCTTAATTGTTATGTAATCTGTATCTTACTTATTATGTATGTTTCCAATCTAAGTTCATGGATCTAGTTGATATAATTAAGGAATCTGTAATCATGCATGTTAACACCTTGAAAAATTTGGTATAAAAGAGGGACCTGGTACCTTTGCATGCTTTAGGTGAGCGCTTAGACTTGTTTGAGTGATGTGCTAATGCGACAGGGTTTAAGAAAGAAACAAAGACTACAATTTTTCTTCAACATATGATTTGTAATACATAATAATGAAACTATTCTACAAAATGTTGTTCAACATATTATTCATAACATATAATAATGACATTGTGCATAAATTTTTGTTCAACATACGATTTGTAAATTTACAATTTTTTATTTGGTAAAGCAAAATCTGTCATTTTATCTTTACTAGGGTTTTGTAGTTTTGAATCTTTGTTGTTTACCTTTACTATTTTTCAAGCTCCCTCGTCACACCGGTTTGAGGGATTATTAAAAAAACTCACATTTAAGTAAGCATTAAGTCTCCATTCGAGCGTATTAAGATTATTTAAATGTCCCTAAACCATCCCATTGTAATTATTGTTGTTGTTGGTGGTGTGAATGATACCTAATTAAGCTCACAAGTTTTCATTTAAAGGTATGCAGTGAAGAAAGTCATATCCATTTTCTCAACCTATTATTTTATTGCAATAAATGCTATATAAAAAATGTTAATTAGTATTAAAAAAATTGTTTGATTGCTTACATTTGTTACTTGGGTACCATCTAAATATTCCTTTAAGACCTTGATGAAACATACCTGAGCCCCTTGGGATAAGGTAAATGTTATCCACAACATGACCAAGTGTTTTATCTTATTTTCTATTAAAGAATCGTTGCATGTTCAAGCCCTTCTTGGAAATTCCCATGCTTTGTTCCTCAGAATACCCTCATTGTTTCTCCACCCTAGACAAGGAAATTTTTGTGTCTTAAAAAATAACCATACACATTTTTTTGGGGTCAAGCGAATTGGTCTTCATATCCCCAGGTGGGCTCGTTTAGATTAGACTAAGAGTCCCATAGGTGTTTTGTTTATCACAAGAAATAAATTTTTTTCACATGCCTCAACAACATCTATCTCAAATTGGACTTGTAAAATATATAAACGAGTCTTCTCAAATTGTAAGAAAGAATCAAACAAGAATGGAAGAACTTGCTCAGCAGAAACAAATCTTGGAAGACATAGAGGAAAGATACAATTGATGAGTGTCTTGGCATGCTCATAAATTAATAGTAAACAGTAATCGTTATCACCAAATCACAGCACCCTTCTATGGTTTATACAAGCGCATATATTTGAACTCACGGTGTGATTGGATAACATGGGTACTATCTCCAAGTTGTGGGACTTGCTACTTGAGATAGACCTCCAGAGAAAGCTAGTTCTTGCTCCTAAACTACCTGCCACAATCTACTCTAATGCAGGGGAAACTAACTATTCTAATCTAAATTTCCAAGGGACCAGGGAGAGAGAATGCATGAAATGAAAGCCTACACTAAAGTGGTGATACACCAGAAAAGGAGGGTGTGAGAGTAGTCTCCAAATGCGTGAAATATGTAATAAAGTGCACACTAGAAGGGGTGATGACAGTTCTCCACAATCTAGCAAAATGCATTCACAAAAGTACCTCGAACATACACAATGATAATGGATCCCTGCAAGAACATAATAATAGACACAATATTCTTGTAATCAAGGTTGAAGGGGTAAGAAGAATGCAAGAAAACACAACGAGGGGAAGATACATCCACAAACTTGTATTTTATTACTTCTGGTATGCACAGTTCAATTGGTTACAAGGTAAGGGCCTGGATCACCATGTAAGGAGTCCAAAACAAGGGCCTGCAACACATTGGCTTCACAAAGAAATTTTGGCAGAGCTTTGCTACAAAAACTACCTCCTTTACGATGAGCCCAACACTCCAATTTATAGAAAAATGAGAAGGGAAAGAGAAGGGAAAATGGAAATCCCAAAATCTGTCCTTCAACCACCTATAAGAGGCATTAAATGGAGTAAAATGATTATATATTACTTGTAAAAGGCTCCCCATATCCGTCCCAAGTGCTTTGCAGTGAGAGAAAGAATGATGACCATGCCTCTTAATTGCACTCCCAACCACCAAATAAAACACTATTATGAACCCGTCCACGTTTTCTAAAAAATATCGATCAATCTCTCATCAAATCCATAATTTCTTAATTGTTGTCACGTTGAGCTCGGATCCTTGATTCCAATAGCAGTACCAATTTTGTGTGATTTCATTGAGAAATGCAAAAGTTATGGCCTTCTCGAAAGGGAAGCTATTTTGGGTCCTGCAGCGTTTTCATGTCATTTGACGGGAATGATCATTAACTGACTGGAGCTGAATATGTTTCTTTTAATTAAATATATCTACCCTCATTAAAAATAAGAAATCTAGTTTTTGTGGTGTAGAGGACGTCGTGCTCATTCCAGAAAGTCCAATTTTGTGAAAATCGGAGCTCGGAGTCAAAAGTTATGGCCGTTTGAAGTTTCACGGGTCAAACATTGACTTTTCTTCTTTGCCTTGCCGATTCAGCTTTCGCATCCCTCGTGTACTTTTATCCCATTGGCTGTCCTAGATGAAAATCTCCTGCTTCGGCCGATTCGGGCTTCCTTGTTCCTGTTTGCGGCTTTTTCACCTTTTCGCGTCCCTCGCGTACTTTTGTCCTAATCTGTCCGGATGCCTGGAACAAATATCTCGAACTACCCGAAATGCTCTGTCATGCTGGAAAATCGGCCGATTCAGCGCCCCACGCGTATTTTTATCCTCGGCTGTCCCTGAAACCGCGCAAAACAAAAAATTGACGATTTTCCTTGCTTTCACCAATTTTCTGCTTTTCACGCCCTCGCGTCCCGACGTCCCAACTGCAGTCTGTGGACGCTGGGACAAAAATATCCGACTTAGCCGATTTTCTTTGTATTTCAGCCCCAAACTTGGTACGACGAACCTCGGTCGACCCAAACCTGGTACGACTCGAACCCTTGGACCGAAATGCTTTAAAAACAGTCTGCAAAAAGTTATTTTCACATTTTTTCTAACTTGTTGGGATTTCTTCTTGGATGGGAGAGTTAGAGAGAAGCGAGGGGACCCCAAAACATGATTTCGGGCCTTGAATCAATCTACTTGCTCGGGTGAATAACTCGGATGCATGTTATCAAAATTACCTTGAGGGTGAATTTTGGATAATGGTACATATAGGGTGATGAGTAACCTAGTGCATGACACACATGAAACCCTAAACCTAACCCATGTGAGATGACCCTCTAATATGGGAGAGGAAATATGATAACTCACATTAACACCGCCCTTCATCGAAGGCTTTGGGGTAGTGGGTAGTGATGAGTCGATGGAAAAGGAAGACACCCCTAAACAACTAAGAAAGATGTGTCAATGGGGCTCCTTGAACTAAAGGCCTGATAAGGTACCCATATACAAACACAATATTCCTAGAAGAAGAAGAAGAAAAGAAGGACTACATATCCCAAAGAAGATAAGCACTGCAGGAAGACCTCACCCCAAGAAGAGACCATAAGTGAAGAAACTTCATCTCGGTGAAGGAAGGGTCGGGTGAAAATCGTAATGATCGATCACCGTTCGAATGTATTGAATGTCAATGACACCATCATGAATAAGCTCCCATATGAAGTGCATATGGATCTCAATGTGCTTCGTCCGCTCGTTGAACTGGATTTTGAAAATAGAGATAGTGCTTGTGTTATCATAGTAGATAATGGTAGGTTACCGAAAGTGGATGCCAAACTCTGTCTGAATACCTGCAGGCCAAATAGCTTTGTAGGCGTTAATTGCTCTCTGTATTCTACCTCTATAGATGATATCGTAATTGCATTTCGCTTCTTGCTAGAATAACTAATGGGACTTGAACCAAGAGAGAAACTATAGCAGTAGATTTCCGATGATCTAAGTCACCTTGCCCAATCAAAATCGTGAACCCAATCAAGTCAATATCTACCTCTTATGATAGTGAATGCCTTCAAAGATAGGTGCCACTTAACATAATGAAGGATCCGTTTAGCTACTTTCTAATGCAGATCATGTGGCTCTTGCATGAATCGGACACAATCCCAATAACATACGATAAATCCGGTCGAGTTTGAGTCATAAGTAAATCAATCTCCCCCACCAATCGCCGATAAAGGGTAACCATCAACCAAGGGAGTAGAGTAAATCTGAAACCAACTTAACCCGGAAAGAAAAGGAGTAGGAAGAAGACTTGTAATCGGACATCTGAAAACAAGCTAGAAAATCAAGAGCATACTTAGGTTGTGAAATCAAGATTCCCGAGTTAGATTGTGAAATCTGGATCCCAAGGAAGTAATGAAGCAGACCCAAGTCAGTCATGGAAAACTTGTTGGCCAAGGTAATCTTCACATAATCAATAATAGAGGAAGAGCTGCCTATGATCAATAATTCATCAACATAGAGAACAAGAATGAGTATGGAGTCATCTTGCCATAGAATATAAATATTTGGATTAGAGTGACACCTAGTAAACCTTGATGTAAGTAAGAAGGATTCCATCTTGGCATACCAAGCCCGAGGGGCTTGTTTAAGGCCATAAAGAGACTTCTTTAACTTACAAATGAGGGAGGAATCTTGGACATAACCCGGAGGTTGTTCCATATAGATCTCTTCCTCTAGGTCACCATGAAGGAAGGAACTCTTAACATCCATTTGATGGACTTTCCATCTGTTTGTTGCGGTAATGGCTAAGGTTAGTCAAATAGAAGTCATCTTCACAACTGGAGAAAAGGTTTCAGTATAATCAACCCCAGCTATCTAGGAGAAACCCTTTACTACTAATCGCACTTTAAAATTTTTACGTCTCCATCTACTCCATACTTTGTTGAACACCCACTTACACCGAACGATTTTTCTTCCTTTTGGAAGAGTGGTGAGATCCCAAGTATTGTTCTTCATGAGAGAGGAATACTCCTCATCCATGGTAGAATCCCACTCAGGAATACCAGAAGCCTCCTGGAAAGACTGTGGATTAGAAGCAGAGGTGAAGAAAGAGTGGGGTCCAATGAAATCTGAGTGAGTACGTCTCATATCCGAAGTATCTCTAACTAAATCTCCAGCACTTTGCAAAGTTTTCCTGGCCCAAAGGGGACCAGGAGGATCAGCTCAGAGTTGGAAGATTCTTCACTTGAGTGAGAAGGGACATAGTCCTCGTCATCACTACTGTTAGAATCAAAAGACTCAAAGGTCTGATGGTTGGGAGGATTAGGAAGAGGAGCACGCTTAACAACATCATCATCTGATGAGTCAGAATCTGAATCAACGAGTTGAAGAACCTCAATAGGTGGAGAAGTAGAAGTTGAAGAAGACTCATCGAACTTAACACTTCTCTCAATATACAACTCATGATAAGTAGGATTCATCAATCGATATCCCTTCACACCATCAGGATGCCCTACAAAGATACAAGGTTTGGATTGTGGTTCTAAAGCCTTGTATTTCTTCTTAGGAATCGAGCCATTGCTTTGGATCCAAAGACTCGAAAGTGCTCGACATCAAGCTTGCATCCAAACTAGGATTCAAAGGGTGTCATCCCTCTTACTTCCTTGTGTGGAACACGGTTCTAAATGTAATTTACACAATTCACTGCTTCAGCCCAATACTGCAGAGGAAGAGACTTCGAGTGAATCATACAAGTGGCCATCTCCTTAAGAGTATGGTTCTTTCTTTCTGTGACTCCATTTTGCAAAGGGATATAAGAAGCGTATGTTGTAAAGAGATCCCTTTAGAAGTACAAATCCATGAACATATTCACCTCCATTGTTGGTTTGAAGAACCTTCATAGACCATTCCTCACTGCTTCTCAAAGAAGAGCCTTAAATTCCTAAAAATGTTCAAAGACTTCAGACTTAAGCTTAAGAAATTATACCCAAGTATATCGTGAATAGTCATCAATGAAGGTTAGCACATAAAGAGCTCTAGTAAATGAAGGAGAAGAAAATGGACTGAAACATCATTGTGAACAATATCCAAAGGATGAGTGACTCTCCAGGATTTTCCTTTGTCAAAGTTCTTTTCAGGATGCTTTCCAAGGGTACAACCCTCATAAAGACCCTTAGAAAACTTGACGTGAGGAAACCCATTGACCATTTCATTTTGGCTCAATTGTTCAAGGTAGCGATAATTTAGATGTCTAAAATGCTCATGCCATAGCTTACTAACCTCATTTGCATGAGTGAGCAAGGCAATGGGCGTAGAATCAGAAGTAAAGTGGGAAAATGTATATAACCATGAACGGTGATCAACCTTTCCCTCAGCCACTGTAGTGTCATTGTTAAGCTCACGAATAATCACCGAATTAGGACCAAATTCCACTTGCATTCCTTCACCAAGGTGAGTAATTTGGTAAACTGATAGGAGGTTGGTAGAGAGATGGGAACACTCAACACTTGGTTAAATGTTCCCCATCCATATCTACCGATCCACTACCGAAACTAACACTGCGTGTCATTACCCATCGTGATTTGGGACATTCCACAAGGTTCGATGTTGGAAAACTCAACATGCGAAGAACCCATGTGGTGCGAGGCACAAAATCTATAATCCATGTCGATGAAGGAGAAACTCGCATTACAAGATATTTTCCTTTTTTCTTATCATTTTTAGCACCTTTTATAGCAGAAGACTTGGCCTTGAGCACTTTGTTTTACGGATTCAGAACACTTATTTTATTCTTCTCAAGTAAATGAGATAAGTGATCAATCTATTTCCGAAAAAGTGTTGCTCGTCATGACCAGAATTCTTGTAATAGGAAAAAAATACTTGCTTTTCCGTGCCTTAGGCTCGAAGTCGAAGTGTTTGTGTCATTTTTAGGTTTGGTCTTGGTTTCTTTCTTAGGTTGATCCTTTGTTTCTTTCTTCTTTTTAGTCTTCTTTCCTGCTAGTATTTGCTATAAGGGCATGTGAATTGGACTTGAGAGACCCCATTTTAATGAGTTTGTCTGTTCTCGAATGAGTTGGGATGAAAAACAATTAAAGGAGGGCATAGTCCAAGTATCGCCCAAAGCAACTTTTGTAGCGTAGAAAGTTAACATGAAGAAAAATATTCGGGACCTAGCTTAGAGAGAATTGAAAGATTAGTTGAGAATCTTTCTTCTCTACTTGACATCCTTTTAACAACAATCTAATGTGGATAAATTTCGAGAAGAAGGCTTGTAGGTTTTCAAAGTCACTAGGATTTAACCCTAGTAGTTCTTTTTCCAACTCATGCGCTCTCATGTCATCTAGTTTTCTAAACATCGCATCCAGTGTTTCCACATAGATTTAGGTGTTTCAGACGCCTCAATGTGGAAGAGCAAGTCAGGAGAAACAAACATGCAAAGAATACCTAAAGCTTCATCACTACGGTTTAACCACTTAGATTTTTCAGGTTCGTCGTCTGGTTTAGTCTCAGTTCCCATGGTGATGCGGAATAACCCTTTACCCCTTAGTTTCATTATTATTTTCGATCTCCATTCGAAAAATTTGAACGGCGTAAGCAAAGGAATTGAAAGTGCATCCATAGTGAGAGAGAGAGAAAGAAATACTAGAAAAGAAACACAACCACCTAGGACAATAACAACCCCCCTGCTTTCGGCACTTTATAGTTTAGTGCATTGATTACAATCGGGTCCATGTGTGCGGTTTGAAACACTTGGTAACTCGTCTTGCAATCAACGTAATAACGCGCAAGAGAGGAGACCACAACAGTGTTTCATGGAGTGCAACAAATAGGACACCGTAAACAAGCACAAGTAAAAAACAAGAAAGGAGAAAAAAGCCAACCCTAGTTGTGAGAAAAAGCATCTCACGTCACAAGTGAAAAACCCCTTTATTGCGGAGATCGTGGTGGGACGTGCTCATTAGTGTAACAAGTAATAATAAGGGTAAAAACAATGATTGGGAACTCAAGGAGTTCAGATATCTTCAGAACACTGGAAAACACGCCGGAAGGGAAATAAGTGCTCAAAGTGATGTTGCACACTTGAGCGCACGATTAGAGAAAAATCGACAATAACGTTAAAAAATTACCGTTTTGAAACATCCTATTTAGCTAATTTGAGAGCTAGTGGAGTTTTAAAAAACGATAAAAAGGTTAAATTAGATGCCGATAGTCAATATTTGCTAATCGTGAATTAGTCATAAATAAATTGAATTAATTATGAATAATTAAAACCTAATTAAAATATAATTAAATATGATTAATTGATATCTAATTAAATTAAATATGAAAAATACTTTCCCTCTTTTGTTTAAAAAAAACAATTTTTAAATTAAAGGAATCTAAAAAAGTTAGAAAGAATAATTTAAAGCTTTTTTTTTTTAAAAAAGAGAAAGAAAGTTTTTTAAAAAAATACGAACCATTCTAATTTAAAACTTTTGTTTGTTTTGAATTAGAAAGAAAAATTAAAAAGGCTTGAGACTTTTTATTTTTAAAAAAGTAAGTAATGGTTTTGAAAAATATTAAGACTTGCAAAAAAACATAAAACTTACCAAATACTCACCAAAAAAAATGCAGCCACAACCATGAGGAAGAGTAGTTCACGACCTAAAAAAATACTGAGGTTTTGTTGTTTGGCATTTGCAGTGAGTTAAGTGTTTTACAGTTTGTGCATGATGGCAAAGGAGAGGGCACGTGGGGTAGAACTACACACGACAGGGGTTTAGAGCTTGCAAGCGGAAACGCAGAGGTGGATGTCATCGAGGCTGGAAGAGGGAAGGCATAGCATGGTTGTGGTGGGGTAGAGGGCATAGCCGTAGTAAAGCACGGTTGATAATTAATGGCAGAGGGTCGAGAAATGATAGCTAAGCGGGAGACGAGGTTAGTGGTTGGGCGATCTCAGGAGGTGTTAAAAATGTACCATGAATGGCCACCTTTGTTTAAAAACGTACTCTACAACAACTAAAACGAGCTTGAAAACTGAGAGGAGGAGGCTCAAATTGAATTTGTTGACCGAAATCTCTGCAAGAACATGCCAAAAAAATAGAGCCAAGCCAAATTTTCCAAAAAAATCTGGAATTGCAAAAACAGAGATCTTAAAAAATTTCACTTCCATTTTAATAATTTATTTTAAAAACAAAATGAAATTGATCTCTATTTAAAAACCATAGAGATGCTTATTTTTTATTTTAGCTACGACCATCTAAAAAGGTGTGCAAAACCCCTGATTGATCAAGGTATGATGAAAACTGTACATGCATAAGAAAGCATGGCGACACAACTTTCTCAAGAAAGCTTGTTAGATACGTTGCAAGAAAAAACTAGAAAATAACGATCGAAAAACTTGCATGATGGTAGAGTAAAAGAACGAAACCATGAAAGAGTAATCGACAAACGAAAAAAAAAAGAGTGCACGTTTACCTAATCTTAGCTCGATACCATGAAAATAGTTTCATGAGAATCGAATTAGAAACGAGGCACCATGAAGTAGTTGCACTCCAATGTAATCATGATAGCTCGAAGGTGTAATTAAAGAAAGAATCAAATAAGTAATGGAAGAACTTACTCAACGTAAACAAAATTGCACATAGAGGAAAGACAATGGAGTGTCTTGGCATGCTCATTAATGAATAGTAAATGGGTACATATAGGTCTTTGAGTAACCTAGTGCATGACAGACATGAAACCCTAAACCTAACCCATGTGAGATGACCCTCAATATGGGAGGAGGACACATAGGATAACTCACACTAATAGGTTCCCTCGGGAATACCCTCATTGTTTCTCCACCCTAGAAAAGGAAATTTTGTGTCTTTGAAAAAATACCCATACACGTTTTTTGTTTGGGTCAAGAATTGGTCTCCATATCCCCCAATGGGCCTATTTAGATTAGACTAAGAGTCCCATAGGGTGTTTTTTGTCAGAACAAGAAATAAATTTTGTTCGCATGCCTCAACAACAACATCTATCTCAAATTGGACTTTTCAAAAGATATAAATGAGTCTTTTCATGTTAAGGTTGGGAATAAATGTTTCATGCATATATTTGTCTATGTTAACCTCCCCAACACTTGATTAAATTTCCAATCACCTTAACACATGATTTTTGATTGTTGCCTTATGGTTTGACAAAAGACATATGTCTAGTCACCTCGAGCTAACAAAAAACTCTAGGAGAAGAAATTGAGGATTGGACCATTTTTTACCAACAATAAAATCGAAGTTAGGTCTAAGACCTTAATGGACTACTTTGGCTCTTCCTAACAAACATTTTCTTATGGAAAGGGTGGAATTGGCCCCTTCCCCTCCTATCTCTCAAACATGCATTCATTACATTCTCATGTAGAGCCAAGCTTCTTAAGAT